>JAQFZO010001655.1:0-14852 GCA_034695885.1 Geophilus flavus
TTTTAAGAATTATAAAAACTAGCCAGAAACTTGAAATAATTTAAGCTTTTAAATGGTGCAATTTGACACTTATGTCCTTCATCCAATTTTTTGTTTACTTGTAAGTATTTAACTGTAATGCCTTGACATGGAATTTACGTTTTTCAAGGATCTGTCATTAAAGTAGTACTATCTGGTCTGATTTTATTAATTAACTATAACATAATTAAATAACAGTTATATATATCTTATTCTAGTATATTACCGGCATCGAAACAGTAAATATCTCCATTTGGACGGTTGCACTGTTCGTCGGGATTTTCATATTTCAATGGAAGTAAATCTTTCAATCCGTATTCCCGGAATGCTGGAAGTGTTCGCATTCTTCCTAATAGTTAAAAAAAAGATGATGTACTAGTTTGAGCCATCCCCCAATATTTTCTGTAGTACTGTCTACATTACCTCCTCGAAGAGCTCGCAAAGATTTAGCAAAGTCATCGCTGGATCCATAAATAAAATTAGCATCTAGAATACCCGTCAGTGTGTTCATTTGAATGCGAGGGCCTAGAAATTAATACAAAAAATTAAAATCAAATAATTTATTAAAGAAATAAACAAACCTAAAGTACATCCGTTTCTTTGGCCGCAAGCAGACCGCACAAATTCAAGACACTTTTGTCCATGCTGAGAATAGAAAGAATCTGACGGTGGTATGGGAATCTCCATGCAGTTATGATGTTTGAGCCCGTGAGCAGCACCACAACAAATTGGTTCATCGACGCCGTTTACTGAACAAATACATCAATATGTAATTTAATTTAACATGTTTAATACGATAATAAAAACCTGTTGATTGCACCGCCAAGGCAAGATCGTGATCGACCATCTGTCCCCATGCCACCAACCACACGGTACACGCATGGTCGTGAGCGCCAGTGTCCACGTGCATGTGTGCACTGATCGTGCGAGGGCTTGGTAGGGGAAACCCATCTCTTCCTACTCGAGGCAATTCTATGCCATCTGGATAAACTGGTGGTAAAAGGTGCTGAACTGTTGTCAATGCAGCACCCCACTGAGGTCTTTTCAAATTGTTGCAAAGACCAGAATAAGTTCTGTATCTGTTTTTTGGACAGTGAAATGGCCGAAGAAAAGTTGGACATATGGTCGAAATAAGTGTTTTACTGGTATCGATAAGTGGTAAGGCATGGATAATCGTTTCTGGCGATAGATTGTACCTAAATAAACGAGAAAACATGAAATGTCGATAAAGGTCAGTTGTTTTTATACTGACCTTTTGGCAATTATTTTTGTCACTTGGAGAACAATTTCTCCCGTAGGATTAATCAGGTAACCTGTCCAAGGTTTGTTGCGTGGAAATCGAACAGCTGGAGATTAAAATAAAAATAAATTTTAAAAAATGAATACGGTATGTAAAACGTGTAAAAGGGTTTGCTAACGTATGGTGTCGCGAACTTGAAGAAACGCTTCGTCAATGGCATCGTATGGAATACAAGAATAACCTTCGTAGCTAGAAATTTAAATATCATGTATAATTTATCAAAAGAAACTGTTACGAAAATAAAAATAAAGCTGGCGTAACTTTTTACCTGTTATGTATGAGTTGCCTTTTGAATATTCTATTAATGTGATCGCTACGCTTGGAACGTGTAGATGGGATTAAAAGAGCACAGTTGCCACTTTTCGAGTAAAAGGCTTTATTCGTTGAAAATGAGTCTTCCCCGAGTATTAAAGGCGTCGTCTCAAAAATTAGCAATAAAAAAACTAACTGAGGCACTTGCAGGAGCCTGTAACAAAAACAAAAACAAAGGTAAAGTTTTTCAAAGTCCTTATAACAATTCGGACATGTTGAAATGCCCATTTTTCCTAGAGTGTAATTAAGATTAAAGTATCAGATTCTGTGGTATACACTCTATAATCATTGACAATCATTTGAAAATAAATGAAATATTGCACAAAGTTTATCTCTTTTCATCAAAACTAGGCGAGGGGAAAACCTTGATATTCGGTAGTGGGTGCATTTGAATTGTGACCTGCCATGACTACCATCAAAATCAAATAAAAGAACCTTGCTTTCCGGAAGTTTAGAAAACTCTTTCTGAATGTTTATTAGAGGCTTGGTTTATATTTTTATCCTCAAAAATTTTATCATGAATCCAACATCTATCATATTTATGGCAATACTCTAAATTATAATTTCCTGTTTAGAAAGAATCTTCGCTTTAATTGACCTGATTTTAATCAATGGATTTAGTCAAATATTTCCAGTTTCGTTCTAATGAAGGAAGAAAGAGAAAAAAAGAAGACAACCATCAGCTAAAGTATGATATTTATTATTTAAAGATGTCCTCGTTCGTCCTTGTTTCATCATTGTGATTTCACTGTTGGAGAAACCCATTCAATTACTTCCTTCTCCTTCTTTTTCTTTGTATTCCCATAAGGCCAATGTAAAAGTTGTACAAAGACATTCATTTTTCAAATAAGTGCTTTTCAAATTCTTATTTAGAACCACCACAGGAAAAAAATTGAAATAACTTGATGGTTGAGTGACAAGGGAAAAAAGTAATCAGTGCAGTGGCTGGTCCTCAACAGCCAAATGAATGGCAATTTAATTAAAGGCTTAAAATAGATCTAACTGACAACTGGTACGGGCAAAAAGCAGTTTTTTTTCCTTCTTCTATTTTTTTTTGCAATATAAAAGATATAGAAAATTTAAATTGACAATGTTAACAACTAATGATACCGTTACCGTGCATTGAAATAAATCTGCTAAATCAGAAAAAAATTGACTTCATATAATTCTCACCTCATAACTGTAAGTAGTAGTTGTTTAGTTTGTAGTTCCATGGACAATGTCAAGTACATAAATCCCAATTAGTTTAGCTACAGTCGCTGTTCATTCATTCTGAGTCACGTAGACGAGACTAAAACTTGTGCTCTACTGACTTATCTATCTGAAACTTCCTCATCCAAATCTTATACCTGAGTTCCATCTAAGTCACGCATGCGCGGAAGCAAGAACGGAAAGAAGAAAAATGAGATCTGCTTCAATTCATCGAAAAATGTAGACCATGCTAACCATGCAGTGACACTGTAGAAGATAAAAATGCTCATCACTTTATAAAAAATAAACTTGTATACGACTATAACTCATCGTGATGCCATCACATGCATGAAGGAGAAGTGAGAGAAGACATGGATGAGAATGTTCATTGACATTTCGCCCATGGGAATCGATGCGTGAATTCTGATCATTTCTATTTTCTCTCCGCCTTTTGTTTAGTTACAGTAGAAGTATAAATTTATTAGAGGTTTGGTTTAATTCTGGACGAAGGTTAGAGGTTGATCTCATTTTTCCCTCGCTCCTGACCCATTTATTTTAGCCGGTTTAACAAGTTTCTATCAGTCAATAATTGTCAATATTCATATTATGTGATTTAAATAGTTATTAAATGTTTAATTGAAGAAAAAAATTATTTTAAACCTGATTAATCGCATAGAGTCATCAACTTGGGCCATACTCATTTTTTTCTCAATACACGTTTTGTGTTATGCAATTATGCAAAAATATTCAAACTAATTTCAGAAGATGATTCAATTGATGTCATCAAATTATGTTTTATGATTTTTATCACCCGTAATAACATTTAAAATGTGATCTGTATGTTAAACTTCTTTGTTTTTTTGTAGGTTGTTTATTGCAATAGACTTAGCATCAAGGCCGTACAAGCAGTTGCGAGTAGATTTCCTTGACATACTCTTAACTCTTGTGAAAAGTCTACAATAAATTGGTGGAAAAATCTCTCTTATTATGTCCACACCTTGCCCTCTGGCAAAAATCGAAAGACGTATTTACTTTCCGCTATTGAGTCTTTTGATTTATTATTGATATTTTACTCCTTAAATCCGCTTAACTTAATAAACCGAGAAAAAGGGTAATTGTTGGCCGTTGTTTCAGTGACCCAGATCATATAAACACAAATATAATTAAAATTCCATTTGCGCAAAATGATAACTTCCAAGTTTTTAATTAACTATTTCAGGGTACAGTATAAATTAAATAGAGAATTGTTTATAAAAACCAAATGTTAAAAAGTTATTTAGTTAATCAAAAAAATAAAAATTGATTTTTCTTTACCTTGGCAGCATCTGTCAGCCGATGCAAAAGAGAAAAACAAAAAGGAAATTGGTATATTCTACTTAAAACGTAAAAACGTCCGCCAAATAAATTCTATTCACACATTTTCGATCTTAAATACACGAATGTAATAAAAGCACGAGATTCACAAATTTCTGAGTAAAGTGTCCTAGGTGCATATCCGAATGATTTCCCGTCAGGTTGGCTTTGCACTGCAGGAAAACCAGATTGGTAGCTAAGAAGTGATTCAAACAAGTCGAAAGTCTCACAATTTAATTCGTTAAGTGAGAAAAAAATATTTCTTTGCCTGGAGAAAGTGAATCGATGGCATTGACCTACCTATAAGTTTGCCCTCTTTCATGGAAAAAAATATATATTAACGTGTTTTGCATAAAGCTGAATGATAAATCCTGAGGTTTGATTACCTGCTGAACGCAACGGGTGAAGACCATGAAGTCTTTATAAATTAAAAGTAGGACGAGCTTCTGATATCATCACGTAATGATTTACTGATGAAGTAATGAAGATTTTTAGACTTTATTCAGGTTAATTGCAATTATTGGAGTGATTTCTTGAGCAAGAGTTCATTTTAAAATATTCATTTATTTCTGTTTAATTTTCTAAGAAAAAAATTAAAACTTGCTTTAATTTTAATGGGACATCGGTAACGTTATTGGAGCGAAGATCCGAGTTTTAACTGGTGCATTAAATCATCACTAAACGGAAGGAAATAAAATCAATGATCCATTAAACTGACTAGCCAGTTATTTCTTAAATGATTAACTACGGTACGTTACTTACTTTTCCTTTTCTATTTGTTTTTTTACAGAAAAAAATGTCTCAACTTAATAAAAAGTACAGTAACAAAATTTATTATAAATTAATAACAAGTAACTTTACGTAGATTGCAAAAGAACATCATAAAATTTCATAATTAAAACTCCCATTATGTGTCAAAGAAATTTTTGTGCGTCGTGTTGTAGAGGAAATGTGTTCTAATGGCACAAATAAACGTGAATTCACTTAAACATTTCTGAAGCATAAAAGTAAAAATCATTAAAGTTTTTAAAATCTGGATTAAATTATTTGAGAAGTAAAAAGAGGTAAGAAATTCATTAAATAATAAAAATATATTAATTTCATCAATCACTAAAAAGTGATGGAAGTGATTTTTTTCTGGATAAAACTGAAGTCTGTCGAAGAATCGAATGGGAATACTGAGTTAGTTCATAAATAAAACGTTCAGATCGGATGTATACCAGCCAGTTCACTTCATTTTCCTACGTTTCTGTTATTTGGATCTCTCCATTTTGACAAATCCATCGATGGTAAAACTTGACTCCTGCAGGGAACTCGCGGGTTACTGTAAGATGGAATTTGTAAATTCTATTGCAATCTATGCAGATCGTGAAACTTACATATCATTGTCTGGTAAAACGAGTACGTATACTTGCAAACTGTCAACATCATCTGAATTATCACAAATAATTCTCGACAATTTAATTTTTCTTATTTCTTGTAATTGTTCTGCAAAGAGAGTAAATTAATTTATTTTCTCATATTTCAATTAACAAAACTTACCTGATGAAAAGGATGACGGCCATCCTTGATTTTCATGCCAAAATCGATCTCCTTTCCTCAAATTTCTAAACTGCAACCCAATTATACACGCAAAGGTCGGACCGACCATCGCTCCTTTGAGTGGGCGCTCAGAAATACCAGCTGTCCACAGATCAATGTCATCTGGATGCCTTGAATTTAAAGAACACAAGATCAATTTTAGACGCCAACAAAATTTCAAACCATATAAGGAGTGTTGTATAATGCCAATGGAAGTTTTACCTGTCAGCTTATACACACCTGCTAAGGTTTACTGGTCGCATTTACCTGTACAATTCACGTAACCTCAATATCGTGTCGTTATTGAGTGTATTACTAAACTCTTCGAATGTTCTCGCTCTTCCAATTCCACAAAATTCTCGATACGCATTATATCCTGGCACTCCATGGTCTCGGCCTCTCTGAATGTTCATAGCAGCCAAATCTAAACCAAATGTGTCACCAGGCCTTTCGAATAAGTGGTTGGTCACCTGTTGAATTCGGAAAGAGTTATCGTATATATAATTAAATTATCAAGTGTCAGTAGGTCTTAAAACAAACCTCTTGGCTCAATGCAGAATCCAAAGCCCAGGCTGCTGAATTAACAAATCCTAATATAAATTGATCCATCCATCCAGCACGATATAAATCAAACGGTTGACGAATTACAGAACTTAATCTCTGTGAACCTAAAAAATTAAATATTGTTAGCTTTTCTTTATTGTAACTCATCAAAATTTGGAGCAAGTTAATAATGCATTACTAAAAATGAAATGTTAAGAGTACCGGTCTGTGAGTAAATAATGGATGTCCAGCACTATAGTGTCCTTAATATTTAAAGTTTCCAAATTAACAGAAAAGTGGCTTTTAGTATACAGTGTCACTAGCAAAAGAAGCACTTAGAAGTCTCCCAAAAGACTCCCCTGCATTTTATTTTTCTAAACCTAATTTTCCCCTATTGATATTTGGAAAGCATTTACTAATGCTCTTCTAGTGCAGTATCAATCGATTATCATGTTGCTTTCAACTTTACAGCTAAATAGGCTAGCTTTCTTGTTTGCTTTCGCGCTATGGCGTCATTAGTTTTAGTATGCAGCTGGGAAAATTCCCTAATTACTGTAAGCTTATGTATGCACAATGACTCCCCTTGGAAGCTCATTTTTAAAAAAATCTTAATACTGAGCTCATCTTCAATAATCTATTTGCTATATCTCAATTTTCCCAAAAGCACAAACTAAAACCGAAACCTATGACCAAACCCAACAAACCATAACTGAAACTAATGAGAAGCAAGCAGTCTTTGGAATCACATTGTATGTGAGTCTAATGTTTTTAAAGTTTAAAGGTCGTGTTAGTTGCTCCAAATTTCACGTAAACAAATGAAAGCGAGTGTAAGAGCAATTTTTTTATTTTTACCTATCGGCTGATGAAACTTATTAAATCTTTCAATTGTAGTAGGCACCAAGCTGTGCCCAAATCGGAACGCAGACGTCAAGAATGAAGAAAATAAGGTCGGATTTATCTTAGGATCATATCCATCATAATAACCCTACTAAAGGAAAAGTATCATAAGTGTTAAATGACCTAACCCAGGTTGATGACACCCACCTCTTTAAGTAGAATGAGGCCATATCTTTCCATCACTTGTTTCCCTAATAGCATCGGCAGGAATTCATTGAAAGTGATGTGTTGAGAGATAGATGCCATGATATGCCGACTTTCTTGATACAACAATTCATCGTTCCAATGAGGATTTATCTGAAATTTTTACAAACGACATTAACAATACCACAAAAACGAGTCAAAGTTAAAGGAAAATTACTTGGCTTAGCTGAGCTGCAACTTTGTTATGATGCCGCATCATAAACGTGTGCAAAACTGTTAACATAATTTGTTCGTTGGCTCTGATATCACCAGCCTGAAAGCAGAAAATGTTGGGATTCGGCCGAAGACAAATTTCATCGGGTCGCTGATGCTTCAGTGGAAGTAAATCTTTTAATCCGAACTGACGGAAAGCCGGTGTTGTACGTAACTGACCTATAAAATAAAAATGATATATTACAGCCCTCTTTATAGGTTTTAATAGTTTACTAACCTCCCTGGAAAGTCCTCAATGATGCTGCCCATTCATTTGTCAATCCGTATATGTAATTTGCATCTAATACTGATGTAACTTGATCCATTTGCAGACGTGTACCTAATTTACATCCGGGAGCAATTCCAGCAGCCGATCTTACAAATTCCATACATCGTGCTTGAATAAAGTCTCCCGGTGGAACTTCGATTGGAAAGCAATTAGGATGTCGCACTTGAAAAGCGCGATCGCAACATGGCGGTTCATCACCGTTATCATCTAATTTTTAAGTAAAGAATCTCAATTAATTCGTCTGATACACTTTTTGACTAATATTTACCTTCTGTGGCTGCTGCCATTGCCATGTCGTGGTCTGTCAGTTGCCCCCATCCAACAAACAAAATTGTCGTTGCGTGGTCTAAAACATTACCAGTATCTCTATGCATCACTGCACTGAGGAGGCGAGGATTTGGTAAAGGCTGATTAGCGATGCTCAATCTGGGAGCATCGACACCTGCAAAAATTATTTTTTAAATTAATATTATATTTCTTACAGTAAACCTTGATTAGGAACAGACCATCAGCGTATACGGGTGGCAAAAGACGTTGCAAAGTCATTCTCGTAGATCCCCATTGAGGATTATCCAAGTTGTTACAAAGTCCTGTTATTTCTCGAAATCTTTTAGCTTGACATTTAAAAGGTTTGAGAAAATTAGGGCAAATGTTATTAATAGCTGTTCTGCTAGTATCGATCAATGGCAGTCCATTAAATACAGCATTTGGAGATAAACCAAATCTAATAAATGACAAAGTAACGATTATTAACTGCGTTCATGAGATTAAAATTTGCTAAAGACTTACTGACGAGCTAGAATTTTAGATATTTCCACAAGTATTTGTCCATTTGGAGCTATATCTACAGTACTCCAATCTCGACCTTGGGGAACTCGAGGTTCTGAAAAAATTTAATTTAATTTAATCAAATTGTAGGGATTTAAACTATATAATTTGCCATTCAAATACCTATCCTCTGACGAGCTTGTACAAATGCCTGATTAATGGCTTCAAATGTTATGCAAATATTATTTCCTCTAGTAAAAAAAAAAGGTCGTTAGTACCATCTAGCGGCAGATTTTTAAACTTCATATTTTCTTTTCCCCAAAATTCTTTTGATGACTGGAAGTCTGAACCCCCTAATTGTGTGCCCATAACTAAGAAGTGATGTTTGTAGTGAGGGTCAAGTCAAGGGGCGGCTCTTCCAAAAAGGAAAATCAAAATTTTTAATGATGGGTTATCAAGTTTTAGAGTGCAATTTTGCCAAATTTGACAACTTAATGTGATGAACGTTTGAGAGCACAGGAAAAGAAAGAGCTAACTGGGGCCCAGATCAATTTAAAGTGGGCGAATCAATCAATGTTGACGTGTCTGAAACTAAATCCAAAATAACTCACCCCGAAATTTGATTAATGTTTCCGGACGGAATGACTAAGGCGCAGTTTGGTTGTGATCCTTGTTGCCCTGTTAGTGTGAACGTACAAATGGCACAAACAACTATAATTTGCCATCTTAGTATTAACCTGTAACAAAAATGAAAACATTAAAGTTTCACGTAGTATTTTATTTCACACATTTTAATTTTATTCATGTTCTTGTTGTAAGTACAAGTTATGTTAATGCACATAAATTAACACCTACACACGAGATATATTCACATAAGAAATAGCCCAACCATTTTAGAAAACAAGGAATTTCGGTTAGTGGGTGTCATGTGTTCTTGAAAACAGGTCACGGACTCGGATACAGGTATTTTTGACGGTATACAAACACTTTTGATTTTATTACGTGTACATTCCATTTCCATTAGAAATGCTAGGCCGGGGTTAATTTATCTTATTATAATAGTGTTTTTTAAAATTCAATTTCACCAGCATCGTGATTGTGTAATTCCAGTAGCAAGGAATTTCACCCCTTTACACCCGCTGCCATTAATAACTTTGCAGTCGTCAATTAGGGTGCAATTATACCGTATTCTAAAAACTTTAAAATTGGGTGTGACACAGCCCTAACGTTCATTTTTAACATCACGTTTATCACGCGCAACTATAAAACTGCATCTGATGGGGAAAAAATACCATTTTTTACAAATGTGTTAATCGTTATCATTGGTTTGTGTTGACCCAAAGAAAGCAAAATTTATGCTCGTTAAGGTCAACGTGATTTCATTTTGCCAACAGGTGAGAACAAAAAAAATAAATATTAAAAAAAAATCAAAGCTTGAGGTTAAATCGTGAAAAAATGCCTTAAAATTTACACGCCTACTAGAACAATCTTTGGTTACGTTAAATTCTAGTCTAGTTTTGATTTTTTTTACTAACCTAAATGTGTACGGTACCTAATATTTACAGCCACAATATTGGCTGCGGTAAGATTACAGTTTCTTAAATTAAATTTAAAATTAAATTTAAAATTAAATCCGATAATTAATCTATTGTGAATTTTTTCTTATAAAGAGATAATTACTTATTAATTAGGCACATATCACATCAATCAATCTTCCTATCGTTGAAGTGTTAATTCCTCTCCCATTAGTCTTATTTTATTTATAGGTTAATTGAATTTAGATTTAGAATTCTTTCATTTAATCTTCATACTTTATATAGGGAAATTCTTCGAATTTTATAATCATAATCCCAAAAACAGTTCAAGCAGAGAGAGTTAGTCACGTACTATCTCCCCACCAATTTCTTTTTCATGTTAATGTGTCCTCGATGCCAAAAAGTTCTTGATTTACACGATATTGTCATAGTTCCTTTTTACGTAATATAATAAAAAAGAAGAATTAACGTTAAATTATGGCAGTGTCTACTCCGTTCCCAATACGTCGGTTTGCATGGAAATTAATAACCCGAAATTGTTTACCACTAATTTTACATTTGTTTTTAATTTATGCTTCATTTCACAAGCAGTAGCCGTAACGACGTAACAATAATTTTAATTCCAAATGCAAATTTCAAAAGCTTGTTAATTCCTAATAAGGCGATGCGTGAATAATTTCTGTTTCTGGATAAGCAATGCAAAGTAAATTTTAAAATAGAAACTAAAAAACAAACATGTTCGGCAAACATCAAAGAGCTTATTTTTCCTCGCTTCCATGATTGGTCCGGGATTCTGCATCAATATTTTTTGATCTTTTCGAGAGAGAAAAGCCGATGGAGGCTTGCATACACACACACACACTTTCTCTCTCTCTCTTTAGAAATTTTAAAGAAAAAAACACAAAAGAAAAATAAATGTTTTTTTAATGTTTGTAAAATTGATATGAAACTGGCCTCTTTTTAAATATGGGAGTGTAAGATTAATAATTGAGCACACCCGAAGATAGTTCATACTGTTAGTAATACTTGAAGGGATAAACAGGTTCTAATTGCATACCCTTATTTTCTAATCTGCTTATAAACGAGATTTCAAGGTGGGCTCAAAACAACAAAAGAAAATTAGGCTAGCAAAGCAGGTTCCTGTAATAAATCATATCCGTGGTCTTTTACGCACGCTGTACACAGAACTCGTGAATTTACCTCCGTTTCTTTCATCGCAAAACAACCCGGCAATTTCTTTTTCCATGTAAAAACCAAAAAAATTTTTGAAAATTTATTTTAAAGTTAGAGTTCACGTGCTGTGCAGCGAAGCACGGGCGAAGGGGGCAGCAGTGGCTACTTTCGAATCATTTGTGTTAATTTAATCCGATGTAATTATTTATTATGCTAAAAAAAAGAAAGTACCGTAATAATGTAATGAACATTTAAAAAATGAACACAATATCCAACTGTGTTTCTATACTTCATTACTTCACGGTTGGCTTTTCCTTTTGACATTAAAACTACGTATCCATATCCATGAGACAAAAAGTGGGACGGTAAGAAAAAAAGAGGTGTTAATGGGCCATGTGTGACGTCTCACATCATTTCAGTTGATGTGTTTAAAATGTCAACAGACGAGGAATAAAACACAAGGTAGAATACGTAAAGTGCCTTTTGGAATGTTCAAAACTAGTTCTATGGGAAAATCCGGGCACTTTTATGGAGATTTTTAAAAATGAATGGAATTTTTTTCCTCTTTATTTCCGGAAAATAAAAATAAACCGCTTTGTCTCGAAACACGACTGCATTTTTTTCTCTCATGAACGTTCAAAAGACAAATGGCAATTGACTTATTTCTTCTTGCGGTTTGAAATTAATATTAAACACAATATGCTATAGTATTTCATTTATTTGTATTTCCTTCACTGCTGAATGAAACCATTTGAAAAATTGAGGACAAAAGCAGAAGGAAAATTCTTAACACTTCCTTTTCTAAAATCTCACCAAAGTTCATATTCTCGTCTTTTATCTATTCTTATATCTCTGAATAGGTAAAATAAGCACTACTTCCGGCAAAAAAAATAAATACAAAGTAATCTTTAAAGAAAAAATTTCAGAAGGTATGTCAAATGACTTTGATTAAAATCTTAGAAAAAAAAATCATAATCATGACTTTAATACTCCTTATTGCATCCTTTGAAGATTTTATCAATCGCCAAAAAAAGTTTGTTTATTCTGAAGCAAACGTGACCTGTTCTTACATAATGAAAAATCATCAATGAAAGGACCGTATCATTTACCTGAAATTTATAAACTCATTAAGTCGAGATAGTTCTCTTGAGAAATCAAAATGTACAGTCCACATTCCAGAAAAAAATTCTTGAAATACGTAAGCTACCGAGTGCAATACCGTTTTATGGTAAAATTTTGACGGTAAATAGATCCGGCTTTCTACCAAACTTGGTGTGAAGTTTATATTCAACACCAAGTTATCAATTGCAGCGAAGGAATCAAGAGTAGGGAGTGGAAGAGGCAAGCGAGCGGTCACGGCCTGACCCCATGATGAGAAATGGTCACCCTGTTAGGCACAAAGTATAGTCAAAGGGACAATCCTTTATTTATAGGCCCACTTTTATTTATTTGCACGCTGCAATTACCTATCATTTCAACTTAATGAAACATTTATTTTCGAAATATATATAGTTGATTTTTTTTCTCTACTTTTTTCCCCTGTCTTCTATGGACTATTGAGTCTTTAGTTCCTCTTTTTTGCATTGCGTTTAACTTATGATTTGATGGCATAATTTCACTGTGGAATGCAATTTTATGTAGGGATAAAATTATGCTTCATAATAAATCAAAGGCGGCTTTTCTCTTTGCTTAAATTAATGAACATCTATTCAAACATCTGTGCATTCATTCGGTCGAAATAGTTGAGGAAAATATACAAGCAGTGAAAAATGCCGGAAAGTTTCGATATTATTTTCTCTATGAATATTTATGAGTAATGCCAAATGGCGCGCGTGCCAATCGCGAAAAAGTGTGATCGATTTTTTTGTTTCCTTGAATTCGTTTGCGTTCTGATCTGACAGTACACTAATCTAGTAAAGAAAAAAATTAAAATGTTTATCTGAAGGAAGTTGAAGAATAATTAAGATGAAGCACGCTACACCTCTTCACGATTTCATATTAGTGGCATTCATTGTCTTAAAGATTTGTGAATTTCTCAAGAAAAAAATAAGACAATTGCCATTTAGACTTAAAATTTACAACCTCCATTTACGGAATTTTCTCAGGCTTACAATTTTTAAGTTGCATTTAGGTAGAAAAAACATCATTTTTCATTACTCTCACACATTATAACTTTCTTTAATACCTTTTAAATTTATAAAACAACAGCTTCCTGAGCTAAGACTATTAAAACGTGTCTTTGACTCGCAATAAAATAAAGTATTTGTATATTTAAAATTATTTGTTTTTTTTTACCAGCACAGTTCATTTCATTTATGACTCGACTTGACTTTATGTTAATTTCGATTTGTTTGTTTAAGCAAAAAAAGCTTAACCAACATTTTTATACAGCTAATACCGTATTTTATGAGGTAACTCGCACTACCATAATTTTTGTTCCAGTTCATTAGATTCTGACCCTGCAACTTTTAAGTATTTAAAGCCAGTCAGGTGATCAATCTTTTCGCACGTCCCCCATCTGTACCGATAGTTACACCAATCTAATGCACATGTTATCACATAATAAACAAACCCACAATCTCTCATCCTGTAATGTTAGAGGAAAAGGTTGTAGATGTCATTTCATTCCCCTTTGCTCACTTTAAATGGCCAAGACCAAACCTGAGTAGAATTTTTAATGTAATGTAAACCTCAATCAAACATTGTGTAACCTCCTAAAGGCTAACATGTAATGTTTAACCTTCAATTTTCTCATTTATTTACCCTCCTTAATTTCTTGTACTAGTTTAAGCTGAACTTAAAGACCATAAACCAGTATCAAATATGTAAAACCAGCACCCGACACAATACAAACAGTTAACTAGGTTCCATACCTCAATTATGTAGAAAAAAAACAAAAGAAAATAAAACAACATACGGTACCATACATCCGTACATTTTTTCTCATGTATAGGAACATGACCGGTTTAGTTCTTAATAACCATGACATTGCTATTTGCGATAAAGTTATTCTCTGTTGACATGCATTTTGTTTTGTCAAAACTCTATAATTCTACATGACTCAAATTACATTTTTTTTCACCTAATGCTTTCTTGCGCGACCCCATTACAGCATCTCCATCCAACTGAATCCACTCATCATTTGGTTATTATTAGTGCGTAAGCTACAACAACCTCCATCTCAACAGACGCCCTTGCCCAGCAAAAGATCCGAGTGTTGTCTTATAGACAACTTGCATTACAACTTACCTATCGACCTTGGAGAGGCCGTTCAACTTTAAGCACATTAAAACCAACCATGAATTTTTCTCTCTCTATAATTCAGTTACAAATCATGCAAAAATTTTAAAATTTTCATTCAATAATTACTATACTGCATCTTCATTTTAAAAATTATTATACCTTGTATAATAAAGGTAATAAATGCGTCTTCACTTACCCCATTTTTCTTTCTTTCTAGAGCCACCTTTAACAAGGTGTTTATTTTGTTATTAGA
>JAQFZO010001656.1:0-14850 GCA_034695885.1 Geophilus flavus
TTATTATGTTGTTAGATTTGGTCTGGTGATTGTTTATAGTTGTTAACACTGGTAACAAGGCGTCGAAATGTGGAAATGGTTTGATTTTAGAGGTTAAAGTGGCACTTCCGGTTGGTTTAGAAGTTGTTATATTGTTTTTGGGTTGTTGTATTAATGTTTCGGGGGTTAATTTGACCGGAAGTTGTGTTTTGAACCAGTATTTCAGAGATTTGTTTGATAGTAAACTTCACTGCATTACATTTTCCACTACAATTTGCAGTTTAAATTGTATTTCCGGTCGGTTAAGTTGAGGATTAAAAATTTTCAAAAAGTAGAAAACCGTTTACACTAATTTCCCTCAAAAGTCGATGTTTCTAATTCAACCGGAAGTCCCAATGGTTGGATGCCCGTTTAATGGGAATCGAGAATTACTCTCAATTGCAGTAAAAGTGAGGCAGGCTAATGACCAAAAGTTGAAAATGAGGAATTTTATATTTACTGTTATAAATGTGTACTAAAATTACAAAGAATCGTGTGTTTTGACAATTTATATTTGTCTGTAGATATGGTTTTTGTGTTTTGGTTTGACATTTATTTTATATTTTTTTTACTTCACACTTGCATTGAGTTTGAAAAGCATTTGCTGGAACCCGGGATAATCAATCTTCCTTTTTTTTCTGTCTTCACTTTTTCCACATGATTTCTCATGACCATGAACATTTCTATTTATCATTTCTTTCTATTCTGTTTGCAATCACATTATTCATGAGGTTAATTTAGTGTTGTCATTTCAACACTCGCATTATTTTTTGAAATTGTTTTTTAATTTAATTTTAATAGTTTTCATTTTTCTAGGTCTTAGAAATCAGGTTTTCAATTGTTTGTGATTTTTGACAAGTAAATATTTACAAAAAAAATTTTTTTCAAAGACAGTAACTAATAATAACACACAAAACTGATAGTTCTAACAAAATCCGCTAGGTACCGCACCATAGCAGTAAATCTGAAATATAGAGGTAGTGAGTTCTGAGGTGAGCTCGGTGCGAGCTCGATGGAGACTCGATGGAGACCTAGTTTTAGAAAATAACTGAAAATATATTCCTGCTGCCATCTACTGACAGAATTTGACTTATAAACAGACATTCCCATTTTTATTTTACTTCCAAATCCCACGAGAGAGCGCGCTCTTCATGTTTTACGCGCAATAATTTGAATTCCATTAATACAAACTTATTTTTTATTACAAATACAAAAACTTCATAACCCAAATCGACTTTACATCAATAATAATAATAATCATAATAGTAAGAAATCAAAAGAAATATGAATAATCAATACTCTAAAGCCCTCATTCAGTGTCTCCGTTTCCTCGGCATTTTGATCGGTCTCAAATATGGATTATCGATTGCATCTGAATCAATTTCATCCTTTCTTTGGTTCGTTTCACCAGCTCCATCTCCCTCACCTAAACAAGAATAAAACACTTTACCAAAACTTAACAGTTAAAACTCAAATCAAAATTTAAAAAAATCAAAGCGATGCGATTACTGGGTTCGGGTTTTTGTGGAATTGGATCCTTCATTAAATCTTCTACATCAAAGATTTGATCCTTTGGTAACAAAGCATCGAGATAAACATTTGGAATTGGTTTAGATTCTACCACTAAAAAAAAAAATTTAATTTAAAAAAAAAAATCACTTCCGGTCAATTCCAACTCACAAGGAAATAAATTATTCTCATCAGTAAATAAAGTGTCTGTTTCTCCAGTTTTGGCAATAAATCTCGTCAAAGCACGTTCGACATCCCTTTTCTGATTCGCTGCCTTTTCCCTGATCGCTTCGTATTCGGTGACCGGTTGTTTATAAGTCTGGAATATTCATAAATAATTTTATAAACAATAAATTAATAATTATAATAAATAATTTAGGGTAATCATTTATGTGTGAATATGAATGTGTGAATTACATCACAAAACAAATCACACCTCATGCGTAGCAACTTTTATGATGTCATTCCTGCGTTCACATTCACACTTTCACATTGATTCACACATAAATGATTACCCTTAGTGTTTCTCACTCACAGCTGTTCTGATATAGGCATGAGGATCAGGAAAAGAAGGTAAATGTTCTGGAATGTGTGGTGGATGAGATCTTTTTTGTCCCGCTTGGAGGATTTTAGGAGTCGATTGCTGGCTGGCTAAACCAACTGTGGAAAGAGATTTATTGGTGAGTTTAAATTTTAATTCATTTCATAGTGTATTAATGATGGTACCAGATGGCAGTGCAATTCTGTTGATTCTCTTGGCATATGATTGAATACTGTCGACGTTAATCCCTGGAATTACATAAAACACACATGTTACAGTCAAAGTTTTGTTCATTTATATTATAAACTTTTTAAAGGATTTTATAACTTTTTTCAAAGGAGGGCAAAAAGTGTTTATTTTTGCAATTTTTTCATAAATGTAAATCAAGAAATAAATTATTGTTTATTTATTTACCCATGTCTACAACTGCTAGACTGACATCTCCAATAAGTACATCGGTCCTTCCGGCTAACTCGCAAAATGCTTTGCTGCTTCTTCCAATTTCAAATAGACCTGATGGATAAAATAAAAAATGTTGAAGAAAATTACTACCAAAATTCCATTTGGGAAAATTTTTTTGAAATTGTTTATTTTCTTGTAACTTCAAGGTCTGTTTTGGAATTGATTTTTATTAGATTGGATTGGATTGGATTGTGAGTTGTGGGTGGGATAGGATGGATTGATAGTAAACAAAAGAATACTGAAAGGAAAAGAAACGAACTTTGATAAATGTAGAAAATACTGTAATGTTTATTTTTAGATGTCCAAAAATTATTTTAATTGTTGAATTTTATTAAATAATTCAAATGGAACAAATACATTGCCATAAATGTGGAAATTTACATTGGTGGGTGAATGTGAAACGTTTGTGGTTGAAAAAATACAAAAATCCCATTGCTTTAAAAATAGTGAAAACTCCATTGTTATAAAAAATGAGTGTTTCAATATTGTTGTAAATGTGAAAAGATTATTATTGGAAAAATATAAAATTCCCATTGTTAAATGTGTGAAAAGTTCATTGTTGAAAAAAATATAGCAATTCCATTGTTTTAAAAATAGTTAAAACTCCATCGTTAGAAAAAAGTGAAAATTTTATTGTTTCAAAAAAGTGAAAATTTTATTGTTAGAAAAAAGTGAAAATTCCATTGTTTTGCAAAAGTTTTAAAAACCATTGTTTTGCAAGTTTTAAAATCCCATTGTTAAATAAAACTGCACGACTTTGTTGCACTTGCACCATAACCAAACTCATACACTACATTTACATGACAGATTTTTATGAGAATTATCCTGTAAAACAACAATGAACGTCATACTCAACAATGGATAAAAACAAGATAATCTTCAAAAAATCCGGATTATTTGTGACCATGTAAACATAGTGACACAATTTTCACAATAATGAAAATTTCACAACAATGCAAACTTTCCAGTCACAAAAACACCACCCATAAACATAAATCACAATTTACATTCACGAGTCTCATTACACAACAAAATACAATTAAACACCTCACTCAACCCAACACTCAAACAACTTCAAAACCAAGTCTAACTTCTCCCACCCTACACACAATCCCACAATCCCACACAATGCCCACACCTCACTCCAACCAGCCAAACAGGCTTCCCAACCCAACCCACCACACCTACAGACCCCATTACGACACACCACCACATCCGATTGCATCACCAAACATCACCCTTACTTCATGACCTTCCGAATCCCCAATCTGACACAAAAGGAACCCCAACAACCCTGAAAACAGGCAGGAAATGACCCCATTCCCCATCCCATTCGCCCCAAAACCAGGTGAACAAGTCCACCTGGAGCAAGGCAGATGCAGGAAGGGGAAGTAAAGACCCTCTCGAGTGAGGGTCAAACGTGTAAAGGGGGAAAGGGGAAAGGAAAATGGGGCTGGAAACCTTGGAAACGAGGTCGAGTCGGTCTCACGATGGGCCCGTGGGGTTATCGGGCCTTGCCAAGTGGGTCATCCACACGATTGGGACCGCGAAAGTGGGCCACGGGGCCACATGCCTCGCCCCGACCAAGGAAGAAGCAGACCGGTCAAGGTTATTCGGTCCCCTACCAAGGCTAAGTTCTCAACCCTTTGGTTACGAGGTTCAGTGTGTTGGGTCTTTGCATTTTCGGTTTGAGGGGTGGGGGTTTTTATGGGTTGGTTCATGAGTTGGAGTATGGGCGGTTTTAGGGGTGAGGTTTTTTGGGTGTGTGGTGTCTGGTGTGGGGGATTGTGGGATTTTTTGGTGATGACCTAGTTTTTATTTTTTTGAGGGTTTGATTGGGGGGTTGATGGGGTGGGGGTGTGAATTGTTTTTTATAAATTTGGGGAAATTGGTGATTGGAAAATTGGAATATGGAATATGGAATTGAAAAATTATAAAATTATAAAAGAAATTGGAAAAATGTTAAAAAAATGTGAAAAAATGGAAAAAATGAAAATCATAAATTGAAAAATTGGGAAAAATTAGAAAATTAAAAAAATAGCAAAACATTATAAAATTTAAATTGGAAAATTTGAAAATATAGAGAAATTTGTGATGTGGAAAATTGTAAAAAAAAATGGGACGAATTGGAAGATTATTTAAAAAAGGGATGAAATTGGAAAAGTCATAAAAAATGGGATAAAATAGGATAAAGTGAAAAAATGAAAAATGAATTGAAAAATTGGAAAAAAATTGGAAAAAAGGAAATATACGAAAATTTTAAATGTAAAGTTAGAAAATGAGGAAAAGTTATAAAACTATATAAAAAATTAAAAAAAAATAAAATGTAAAAAATAGTAACACATTAGAAAATTGGAAAATAATTGAAAAATAATCATAAAAAATTTAAAATTGGAAAGTTTGAAAATAGGGAAAAATTATAAACTTCAAAATAAATTAAAAAAATATTAAAACATTGCCAAAAAAATAGAAAAAATAATAAATGTGGAAATATCGGAAAATTTAAAAAATTTAGAAAAATAGGAAAAACAGACAATTGCAAAAAAAAAAAGAATATCAACCAGAAACCCGAAAATAATTATTAAAAAATAAAAACAAATAAAAATTTAATATCCCAATTAAAAATCAAAATAAAATTCCACAACTTCGAATTTTCATAACTTTAATTTTTCAAATCAAAAAAAAAAAAATCAATTACATCAGAGATATCATTTCTCTCATTTCTAACATTCCTTACCAACCTACAACAACACATCATAACAAAAAAAAACATTTCCACCCAACCCATCAATACAAAAATAAAAATAACCAACAATTTGGACTGCATAAATATCAAACGAGTATATTTCCACTACTAGACGATTCCATTGTCAATTCACCTTCTCCCCTAGTTATAAAGTCGAGTTAACGAAAATAAGGGCCATGGTCACAAGATTTTTCGGACCGGTCCAATATCGACAAGGTTTAAGGATGAGTTTGCAGAGGGTTAAATGGAAAGTGTAGACTGGGCAGAGTTGATTCGCACCGAGGGAGGGGGTGAGTTTGTCACGGTTTTTCTCGTACAAGGTCAGCTCAGGTGAAGATCTAGGTGAATGAAAGAGGGCACACAAACACCTGGATCGATTCAAGTATGCGCCTGGTGGGGAGAGAGGGTCAGATGTGAGTTGGTGGAGAAAACTGACGGTAGACTGTGCATCGGATCAGTCCATTTTGTGTTTTTTGAATTTTTTTTTTGTTATTTGTTGTTGTTGGGTGTTGTGTTGGGTGTGGATGTTAGGTTGATGGGTGGAATTGGAAAAAATGTTAAAGGAATTGTGGGAATTTGGAATGTTGTATGGAGAAATTTGATGTGGAAAATGTGAAAATAAATGTTAGAATATTTTTGATGAAATTTATGAAATTGAAGAGTTGAGAGAAATGGATAATGTGGTAGAAATTGAAATAATTGAAGAATGTTGAAAATTGGGGGAAAAATTGGAAATAAATTGGAAAAGAATTGGAAAATGGGAATGGAAATTGGAATAAATTGGGAAAAATTGGAAAAATGAAACTGTTGAAGAAAATCGGAAAATTGGAAAAAATTGAAGATAAATTGGGAAAAAATTGGAAATGAATTGAATATTGACAAAAAAATTAGAAAAAAAAAAGAAAATTGGGAATGAATTGAAAAATGGGAAAACAATTGGAATAAATTGGAAAATGAGAAAATATAGGAAAAAAATCGAAAAATAAGAAAAAATTGAACACAAACTGGGAAATAATTGGAAATAAATTGAAAATTGGAAAAAAATTAGAAAAAAAAATTGAAGAATGGGGAATAAATTGGAAATGAATTGGAAAATTAAAAAAAAAAATGGAATATAAAATGAAAAATTGGAAATGGATACAGGAAAGTGAGGAAAAAATTGGAAAATATCGGAAAATTTTACACAATTGAAGAAAATTGGAAAAAAAATTGAAAATAAATTGGAAAATTAAAAAAAAAATTGGAAATAATTAAATAAATTTTAAATAAATTTCAATATTAGAAAATTAAAAAATTCGTCATAAATTAAACATAAAAAATTCACACCAAAAGAAAATATAGAAAATAATTTAAAAATTGTAACAAAATAACCCAACAAATCAAAAAAAAAATTAAAATACCCATTTCACAAATAAAAAAAAAAACAACATTCCAAACATCTAACAAATTCCCACACCTAAAATATTAAAAATCATTTCTAATTTCAAAAATAACCCCACAAAACTCATAAAAACCAACCCAACAACCCACCCACCATCCCTACCCCACCCCAAACCAACCCCTTCATCCCAATTAAAACCTTCCTAATTAAAAACCCACCCACAATCGATTTGCCCATTACATCCCATTCCTAATGCAGCAACCACGAGTCCACGATGACATCATCAAACAATTACGTCACACAGTGACACGCAGGCAGGCACAGCAGTCCGGTGTAGTCCAATGCACGGCAGAGGGTACGCGGTGACTGTTACCTTGGCCTACCCTTGAGTTGAAGGTGAAGGATGAGCTAGAAATGGGGTAAATGAGTGCAAATGTTGGCTTCGCAACCGAACCAAGGTCAGTGGAATGGAGAAAGTAGGTCTCAGCACTCTACACTTTTACTACCCTATTTAGAGCAAGGTAGCCATACAGGAAGAACCCAATACCTTATATGTCAAGGACCCTCTACTTCTCTCTTCCCTTTCCTTGTTAATAGGTCATTTAGACCTGCAGTAAAAACCAGGCAAAAGTCACAAATGGATGAAATAAATTTTAAAAAATATTATGGACGCCATTTTTTTTATTTTAACTATCAATTATTATTTTTTCATTGTGAATATTGATGTTATAATTTTTTTTAAACATTGACATTTCGTGTAATTTTCATTTTTGATTTTTTTGATTCAAAATTTTGGGATTTTTGTAAATCATGTTTTCATTGTATTATGACACATAAAAATTATAATTTTTCTATTCTTTTGATAAAACATATAGTAAGAAATCATAAAATTTAATTATCATTAAATTTTAAACCCTCTAGTGTCAATTTTTTGAAATTTTGACATCGTTTTTTCAATTTATTGCTCAATTTCTTGCGTTTCTCACTGCAATTCAGTGGTTAAAACACTAAAAGTCGATATGACGTCTGATTGGTGCACTAAAATATGTTGCTTGTTGAGAAAATATGACGTCATGTTTATGTTTTTCTTATTAAAAAAACTTCAACAGGTCTAAAAGCGCGAAAACTTACAACTCTGCAGCATTTCCGTCAGTGTTTCCAGTGCCGCCCGTTCCGCTACTTCGAAACCGACTTCGGATACTAAGGCTGACGTGGCGGTGAATAAAATTCGCCGTCGTGCGCTGGAAAATTGTAATTCCGAAGCCATGATTTTACCGGGTAAAGATACACAACTAGGCCTAAAAACCACCGTGGAAGCTGTGTCCGACCGGGCTTACGGACTGGTCGAGTCGTGATTCGTGGAAAATTGAAAAATATTGCAAAGTGAATAGAAATTACGAATTTTTATTTTTATTTATTTTCTAATTAATTAAAATAAAAAATAAAGTTATTTTTTTATGTAGAAATAGTATCAACATTTGATTTTTTTTTTTAAATTTAGCAGCCATTTTGGATTGGTATTTGGCGCCATCTAGTGGGTTGAAGTGACATTCATATTTTCAATGCAAATACTGTAAAAAATAATAAACACAATTATATGAGTTTTTATTTTTATCTTCTATTTCAAATATGGCTGGGGCTTTAGTCGATTAATCAAGCGATTAATCGATTAAAGTTTTAACCGATTAAAATTTCCCATAATCGATTAATCAAATTCAAAATGGCGCCAAAAAAAAGTTAGTGCTGATTGGTTAAATCATAGTTACTAGATAACTATCTAGTAACTATGGTTAAATCGATGGAAATCTGTAGCAAATCGACGAAAATCGATAGAAATCAACAGAAAAGGACAAAAATTGACGAAAATCTATGAAAAACTGCGATTTGCCGACAATTTCTGTTGAATTACCCCTGATTTCAATTGATTTTCTTTTAAAAATTTGTTACGATTTCTTAAAATCCACCCAATTTGACCAAAAATTTTTGACCAAATAATGTTTTTTGGGATATTTAATAGTTTAAATCAACTTTTTCTAGCCAATGAAATTGTCGATTAATCGATTAAAATATCGGGATTAATCAGCCAAAAATTTTAATTGAGTCCCAGCCCTAATTTCAAACTACATTTTATCAGAAATTTTAATAAATCACTGTATAAAACACAGGTAAATTCAATCTTCCAGTCGAAGAAGCAACAAACCGAGTATAGAGACACTACACTCGAGATAGAGGAAACAAACATGCGCAGTGGATGAGAGAACTTAGAAGATTTCTGCGCAGATCGTTGACATCTTCCTAAAGAAAGAATAATACTCACCCACAAACATCAAAACTATAAAACCCATCTTTTCAACCACAGAAAAAAATAAAAAAAAATAAAAAATAGACAATAAAAAACAATTTAATAATAATTTAACAAATTCACTACAATCCCAATTCCCAACCACCCTGAAAATGACTTCGATCACCGAACATGCGCATTGACCAAGCCCCAACCTTAACCACAGTGTATCGCTCTATGAATAGACAATCGTGCAGAATGGAGTAGCCGGCGTGGTTTTGAACGAAAAGTGCTTGCATAGCATCATTTTCCTCAAAATTAGGTATTAGATTTTTGCATTTATCAAAAAATTGCTAGCAATCGGGGATACACGATCACCGCTTGGATGTGGTAGGCTCAAAATTTGCGTCGGCCATTTTGGTTGTGTGGATTTATGAGAAGAGGTTAAATGTTGTGCAGTTTCAAAGTGCAACTGCCGGCATTGGAAAATGGCCGCTACTCTGTTAGGCGACATGTTGGTACATTTGTCAAATCTCAACACAATTCCCACTCTATCTTGAGGAATGATGGAAGATAGGTAAGGATAATAATATTTTTAAATTTATTTTTCGAGTTTTCCTTTGAAAAAAAAATATTTCGAGGTAAGTGAATTGATTTTTCCGTTTTTTCCGACAATCGCCTTTTACCAAAACCCGAGTTTTTGTCTAAAAAATGAAAAAATTTAAAGAAAAATTGAAATTAAGTGAAATTTTTGATTTTTTACAATTTTTTTGTGTGGAATTGTTGTGCAGGAAAGCGATTTTCGGGTTGCTTTTGAGATGTTTTGTGGGTAAAAGGAAAATGTGAAACGAAACGTGCAAAGACATTGCGGTTCGAATCCGTTTATTAAAGGCTGTTATTTCGTCCGACATGCTAGGCCCTGACCCTATGGTTCACGGCCCAGATCGATACTGTTAGTGTGGTGCGGGTGGTGGAGGTTCACGTGCAATAACCCCGTTCATGGATCCATCCTATTCCACACAAAGGGTATGGGTAGACGGGTCCGTCCTTCCTATAGAATAATTAAATCAATTTGCTTTATTTTTACTCCCAATTTTTGCAACAAAATGTTTTTTTTACTCACAAAATTCCCTCAAAAAATGTCGAAATTCGACAAAATTCGTCATAAAATCGAGAAATTATCGATTTTTTAAGTGAATTTTATGAAATTTCATTTTTTGTGTGGTTTTTTGTGTGTTTTTCTCGGGTTGTTTTGTGGTTTTTGGTTTGTAATATTGCACCGTGTCCACCAGAGGTCAGGGTTGGGCGTGGTAATGAAGAGAGATGACGGTAGACAGTGAGGCGTCGACTTGCCCACCTTCCGATTTCGTCACGGGGAGGTGCTCGTAATGAATGGCTATGGATTTGGCACGGATGTTGTGTGTTGGTTGGAAATGCCGAATGTGTTGAAACATACGAATGGTTTTTAAAGAATTTTTCCGTTTTATTTCGATGGATTTGCATGTGGAATATCGTTTTTCTCATAAAAACAATGTAGAAATGGTTGGAAATGTCCCGACTGCGTTTATATTGTGTGGGGTTGTGGTAAATCGATTCCTGTTTTGCTGAATTTGGACAACTCGAGATACATGCACGACATTGATTTCGGCTGATTTTGGCTTTTAGTGTGAAACCGATCGAGTGAGACATTCAAATTCGGGAAAGAATCGATGTAGGGATGGTGTTACACACAGTATAATATTTTTCTCGTGTTTGAAGTAAAATAAAGTATTTTTTTATGATGATGTAGAAATTGAAGGCATAAAATTATTGTTACACTATTTTTTTTAAAATGATTTTTACGGATTTTTACACCAAAAAATACTAAATTTTTTACTAACATTTACACTTAAAAAATTCAAAATCTACACCAAAATAATGAAGTCATCGAGAAGCAAAAATGTTGACTTCTTGTTAGTATACACCCTTGGACAAAATAATCGTTTCCGGTGTACTATCTCTGCCCAGAGATGGGCCTGCGACTGAAGTTCAGTAGTGACCTACCGTTAACGCTATACAGAAAACTGAAAATTGTCTTGATACCGTACTTCAAAATTTAAGTAGTGCAAACACACTACCGATACTGCTACTTTCCCCTAGATACCTTTATGTTTAGCTCAGAAAAAACAATCTACCCAACCAAATATTTGATGCTAGATTCGAGCATGATTCGACAGATGAGACCACAAAAATCCAAAATTCGATTCAAACACACAGCATCTTTAGTATGATGAGTAGAAAATATGTTGTAATTTAACCTTCCTGACCCAACTCTGGAAAAAAAATTATTTAAAAATAGTAAAACTATCAGAAAATGAGCTTAACCTATGTGTATATTCTTTGAACTCTTCATATAATTCGAATATGAAATAAAAAAAAATTTTTTCGGGTCAAAATTAACCCGGGTTGGCTGGTGCTGTTTCTTAAAAAGCGATGTAATCTTAATGCGCAGCTCCGAGTCACTTTTGACCCAGGTTGGCCTAGCGTGGCTAACTTTGCACATCGGCCGTTCGAAGGTTAAACAATGCAAATAATTATGGTTTAAAATGGACTGGCAAACTATGGCTGGCCACTTGTTTTTCCACAGTCTGTATCTGCAGAAGAAATGGTTTTTGGAACTATAAAGGTATGGTGTATTTGAATTTTATCAATAAAAATGTTGTGGAAATTGGTTATTCTTTGATATAAGTATATTCTTGGACAAAAAACATTTCCTTCCCTTCTCTGCACTCCCTTCAATTAATTAATTTTATCCCCGCTAGGGGAAAAGGCACTAACCATGGAACCAAAGAGGCCAACCAACTCTGTCAAGTTTGTACACTATTGGCCTGCAAAATTGTCTGGCTTTCACACATCTGGACTTCACAGCTGTTTTTCCTTTGTTTTGATTAAAAAATGAATCCCCTATTTTCTGACCAGATCCATTCTTCAGAATGACCAGACTTCACTGAGTTGACTGTATCACGCTAGGCCTAAAATATTTACTATCTATCCCTTTACAGAAAAGTTTGCTGACCCCTGTTTGAAAGGATTATTGTTTGAGAGAGTTGCAAATTATTCATACTTTTCCAAGTGCAGTAAACAAACGTGTGAGCAACTCCAACATAAACATCCATGATGGATCGTGGGAATAAGATCCAAGATTTAACATGGCAGATGTAAGATCTCAAGAAAGAGGTTAAAAATCGAGTAAATATCGACCATGATCTATAACAATTTACAATAGGGGGTTTCATAAGTAAAAGCGATTTTTCAATTGTGCACTGGTGGTCTTGCCGTGTGGCATGGAATTAGCCAATGATATGAATAATCGCACCAGTGCATTATCGCAAAATAGAACAGTCGCAAAAGCTTCTCTGGAGGCCCTATACCTGTAGTGATTTTGAGATTTTGGTACTTGTTTGCGACTCGTTTAATATTTGTTCGGAACTAGTCTGTTCACTTATTTCAAGATAGTTCAAAATGTCCGGTCATTGGTCATTGGTCGACAAGTTTGGACAAGGACCATCGTACCCAAACCTAGTGTAAACAAACGTACGAAATATCAAGTGATCAGTTTTTAGACCCAACCAGTCAAAACAAATTTTACGGCCCAATTACAGCAACCGGTCAGAAATTACTTCTTTACGTGCACTACAAACTAGCAAGCAGTCTCGGCCAATGACAGGACATTTTGAACTATCTTGAAATAAGCAAATAGACGTTAGTTTGGCACTTCTTGATATGGTACTTGTTTTGATAGTACTTCTTGGTACTTGGATAGTTTAATTTTGGAATTTGTGGGATTTTCATACTTGTGCACTGATGCTGCTTATTCACTTTACAAGTATTGGCTGATTCCATGTGACGTGAGGGACGTGATAATGCATCTACCAATGATGGCATCTGCCAATGATGCGCACTAGCGCAAAACACAAAACCGTTTCTGTCTAATACTGTAAACCTGCTATTCGTAGGATGTAAATGTGAAACAAGTCTGATGCCAGATGTTTTTTTTAATGTTCAATAACCAGATGACAATGGTATAGAAGAATATGAAGTTGAAGTTGAATTTATGGCTGAAAAATTAAATCTTGTGTTCGAGTACATCCCTAACTGGGTTTCAAACCACAAACTCATTTTCTGGTGGAATGTTTTTACCACTTACAGTACACCACCAGGGATCAATAACAATAACCATAACCAGAAAGTTTTGCAAACTATTTTATGACATTTTAAATTACATAAATTGCAGCATAAGTCAACTTTTAAGTCTCCAAAACATGGGGTCGACTTTTATGGCTAATATAAAATACGGACCTTTACTAGAGCGGAAAATGGGTGGAAGGAATGGCACCTTAACAATCACCGTCTACCACTTATTATAACCTTTAAATTTTAACTCCCAATAGTACTATAGAGAGTTTGCTCGCACAGGTTTTGCATTATGTTTTAGCAATTTCTTATAGTTATAAATAGTGTAAGGGGCGAGAAGGTAACTTGGATGTTTTCGCAGAAGGTTTTCCATTATAAAATTAAGCCTAGTACTCACAGCTCGATTCATTGCATGGAATCAATGCTGCGAAAATTTTCGCCATACGAAAATAAAATCAGTACGTACTCATAGTTAGTGGGGCTGTGCATGGAATCTGTTCGCCAGGCGAAATTGAATTATTTCCGTGACAAATGTTGCAGGAAAAAATTGAATTCTTTTCGCGCATGAAATTTTTTCGGACTTCCTGTTGGTCACGACCAGTTGCGAACGACCGGTCACGACCAACCTAATCCCAATACAGTAACAACGCTTCTAAATCATCGTCGTCGTCATCTAGCACATTAGCACATTCCGTGTACGATATGCCATTTTGACTAGGTGTGGCAGTACGGAAGTGAGACGTTGTGAGTACTAGATCACTTCCGTATGCGAAATCCTGCACACGAGACACCCGACCAAAATTTTTCATCACCTGATGTACAGCCTTAAAATTTCGGCCACTTAAAATTTCAGGTGTAAGTTGCTGTGAGTACTAGGTTTGACACTAGAAATAAAGGTGGCGCAAGTATGCTCACATAAAATTGCTAAATGGTAAACAAATTTCCTTGCTTTGCATAAGGGGTGGAGCTTATTTTTATTTATTTGTATAAATAGTGTAAGAAGTTAGTAATGATTTAAAAAGCCAGAAAACCAGAGTTATGGCTGTATAACTAAACTTTATAACGCAAAATCTCTGCAAACTATTCATTTTGCTTTAACTTTTTATTTTATTGACAAGGATCAAGGAAAATCTATCATGTGTTTGGGTTTGGGAGTGGTGAATTACATGATCAGCGGC
Organism: Geophilus flavus; assembly: GCA_034695885.1. NCBI lineage: Eukaryota > Metazoa > Arthropoda > Chilopoda > Geophilomorpha > Geophilidae > Geophilus > Geophilus flavus. The sequence continues at coordinate 14,290 of JAQFZO010001656.1, forward strand.
TAGAACAGGCTTAAAACAAGAGCTACGCTGGATGCAGTACAGTGCAAGGTCTTCCCAAATAGTTCCATATGGCCAAAGTCGCTGCTGGTGACCTTAAACACGACTGCAGGGTATCGCAGAATAACTATATTACCCTCAATTTACTCATTAACCATGCGAGATAGAAAAATTACACCTGTATAAACATGACTAATCAAGGAGCGACAATTTTAATGGTGTCGCCAAAATTGACCTTTCACCTCATCTTCAAGGCCATCCTTACTCTATCTCCAAAACTGTGACAAAGTGAAAAAGTCAATCAAGAAAAGTAGTATAGAGCGCCTCAAAATAACCCTAGAAATGATGTTACTTCATATCTTTACAACCCCTGGCAAAAAGTATATGGAATCACTACATGATGACAAAAAATTTGACTTCAACCTACTCTAGTTAATTTGATATAAAAGATTTTGAATAATGCTAATAACTAGATGATAGAGTAATATTTTCTTAACATTTTGGTGTAAAACAAATCAAATTTGGTTAATTAACAATGTAGTTACAACAACTTTTCAAAATCAT
>JAQFZO010001657.1:0-14848 GCA_034695885.1 Geophilus flavus
ATTTATTCTGATGACCCACTGCACATGGAACTTCCATGTGCAGTGGTCTCTTCTTTCCATTGGCTTCAACTGAGATGACCGGTCAAACGTTGAATCGGAAGTCGACTCAGGCTGTTTTTTGAACTTTGATTCCGACTCAGAAATTCAATTCCGAAATAACTGATTATAGTGGAAAAAATTGTTGAACATGGGCGACAAAACGGAAATTTGGATACCCGAAACGGAAAAGCAATATGCATAAACCTTGCGTGAAAATCGTCAACAATCAATTCCTTGGCACCATATACAAAATGCAAAATGCAAAATGGTGGAGAAACTTCCAAGCCCCCATTAGTAGACACCAAGTGGCATCTTGGTGCTGAAGCCAACAGGGCCTACAGGTTAGCTTTTTCTTTCTTATATTGCTTCTTTTTTGTCTTCCATGGGGGAGGGAAGAAACTTCCAAGCCCTACTTCTCTGTGGTTCCCCTATTAGTAGGTATCCAGCGGTGTCTTGGTACTGAAGCCAACCGGGCCTACTGGTGCTTTTTTTTCCTGTTATCACTTCATTTTCTTTCATTCTACGGACAAAGTTTTACGCTAAATCGGTAAATTATCTCCCAAAGTAAGTTTTAATTAAATGAGCTAGATACATCATCCTAGTTGTCTACTCAGATTCGAACCCAAAGTGATGTGCGGGCAAGATTCGTTCAGTAAACAATCGCCCACGTAATAATATTAACAACCAGTTATAAACTGTGAAAATAGATACTATACTTTGCTCTCTCATGTTAATTTAAGCCTAGTCCAAGATTGGCCTAGGACCTGCAAAAAACTTGCCTGTAAGTTTAAGTATTTATTATTTCAATTGTTTGATGTTTTTACTGGTACATTTGGACTGGTTAATAATTATTCTTGTTATCGAATTCTCATACCAGATTGACTTGCTCGCATTTGAACATCTCCCACTTGTTAGAGTAAATAATCATTTCATTTATTTATCCTCAAAGACAGGGAACGCTTACACCTGAATTTCGCTGTATTTATTAAGAATAAATTATTGAATTGAATACTATGACCGGATTTCAGAGAGTTGGCCGTATTCAAATATTCAAGTCATAATGTCTCCATTGAGTAGGGGCGACCAGATCAATGCCAAGTGTAACTAAGAAGACACCACCGGCACAACAAAAATGAAAAAACAAACCGGCTGAAAAACCATAAGACAAACATAAAATTCAAAGCGGAAAGAACAACCAGCAACCCAAAGCAACAATGGAGACAAGGAAAAAGAATTTTGAAGTGCAAAGAAAAGAAAAAATTACCAGTTGGTCCTGTTAGCTTCAGCATCCAGATGCCTCTCGATGCCTCGTACTAATGGGGAGAACCACATAGACTTAGGGCTTGAACGTTTCTCTCCTCCCCACCCCACTAAAGCCAACCACAACTATTTAACGACGATGTGAGATCAGAAGTTCGTACAGTGTATAGAAATGGAAATCCGCCTATGGGTTTATCTCGTATTGATATTTTTAGATTAGGGGTTTTATCATTAATTTCTCTAGGGTGCCTCCCTTAAATCGAAGCATCCCAAGCAACCATTTGTTATTACAATTTAAGAAATAAATTGTCGCATAAAACCTTCTAATTAAGTTAAGCTTATTTATCACTCCTGCAACAACAATAATTTTTGTAACGTTTTTCTAACAGTTTTATTTATTTATTTACTGTTATTACGTATTATTATTATTTTTTTAAAGACACAGCCTCCAAGGCCATCGCTGTCCGTCCTGGCTACCGCCACAGCGCCATCTGGAGAATTGCAGGATTATTCGCCTTTTACGGTAATACTGTAATACCAAGAATGGATAACTGTACGGTACAGTTATAGTCTTGGTGATACTAAGCAAATAAATATTAAAAAACCCATTTAGGATGATTTAAATACTGGCCACTATGTACATAAGTATAGAAAACACAGTTACAAAGATAATTCATCAGCAGATATCAAGAGACTTTCTACGAGCAAGTTGTATTAGTAGTAGTAGTAGTAGGAGTAGTAGTAGTAGTAGTAGTAGTTGTTGTTGTAGTTCTTGTAGCAAAGCAGTACCGTAGTAGAAGCAACACAAAAAAGAATACCATTGAATGACAAAGAATTAAAACTCTATTTATTTTGGCAGTAACAAGAAATCAAATATGAGCATGCCAATTTTTTCCTAATTCCTTATTCTCATTTTTAAAATATAAAAAATTAAATAAAAATTTTATTTTTTTTATAAAAAATAAAAAAATGGCTTTCATCTAAAGTATAATTAAGTCATATTAACATAACAAAAAGTGCTTAGGTGGGGCATCGTCTCAGAAATTATAAAACCAACAAAATGATTCACGACTGCATTTGCTTGTGGTCAGTGTCAGAGCAATTTCAAGACTGACCTTTCTCAATCATAAATATTAATGTGTGCTTTACTCTTTAAATTCTTGACCACCAAGTGACCTACCCTCAAAAGTACAAAAAAACAGGTGCAATTTTTACATCATCACCATTTAGACTTTTGAGTTTTAAAGTTTATATGGTCTTGGTATGAATATTAGAACTGTAAAACAGATAAAGCTCGAGTGACCCATATTTTTGAAACTAACAAATAGTAAAGCTAAAGAATGCTAAAGATTGATTACCGGTACTGTAGTTTATGTTACGTATAAAGAGATTAACTGCTTTTAATGTTGTGTTACCTGTTTAAAGTCCAAGTATTATTGATGAAACGGATGCAATACAGGATAAGGATGGTTTCATGCAAACTGCTTGGACTCGGTCAATGTGATTTATACGAAGAAAGTTTTCTTTGTAAATTCCTCAGGTAGTAGTAGTAGAAAAAAAATTGAATGGAATGGCAGATTTGTCATGGATTTACTCCTCATTGTAATGAGATTTTTTCTATCTCATTAATTAGCATTAGAATCAATTAGAATAAAGTTATTAAAAAAGAAGAACCAGCTTGGACTTATGTTGAGACCAGGTGCAAAGGCTGAGCATGAAGCGGCGTGAAGTCTCTTAACACGTGACCTTTCCTTACACACAAGAATTTTAATCATGGAGTTTACACCTTTGCTCTTTGTTAATTTAATAGTCTTTTTTTTGACAGGACGCTTATGGCCAAACAAGTCGCTGGCGGCCATACAAATGTTCCACTGTGTGAGTGGACAATGAGGTTCTTAGTGAAGAATTTTAAAAATTGCAACAAAACCAACAGAAATAGCTCGATTTCAGCTAAAAATAAATAAAAATTAAATGTTATAACAAATGTTATCAATAGCCAACACAGACTCATCAGCAGCAATAAAATGTAACAATTTATAAAATGTTTTGTTTGTTATTTTAGTGGACACAGATAAAAAATTGAATTAAAATAGAATTAAAACAGAAAATTAAAGTTAATTGGGCCTCCTCAATTGCAGTTTTTAAGTCTCTGACATTATTAAACTGTCGACCATTGTGATATACTTGGCTTACAAGGCAGCCCCATTCTGCTGAAAGTTTCACGCATAAATTACACACAAACTCTTCTTTGCGCAGTTTATGCAGATGTGCCATAGCAACATCTTCAGAGGTTTGTGATAATTTAGTGCATTATTCTGCAAAAATCATGCAGAATTGTATAAATTCCATGTATGCAAATAATGCACCTATTCTGTAGCATAGTTTTATACAAATAAATGTATTTGTATACAATAATAATGCATTTATAATTCTGCTTGAGATAAACAGACAAGAATGCAAATAAACTGGATAAAATTAAAAGATGAAGATTGATTTGAGGAAATGTTGGTCGAAAATAGCTATGCGTGCATGGTGAGATGGGTGAGTGGGGGAAAAGGTCATTTCCTCACAAATATTAATTTATTTACACCAAAGTGTAAACTACTACTTGTATAATTTGTAACAGTACTCTTGACATTTATTTTAAAAAAATCATATTACAAATCATTATACACACAAAACTTATCTTAGAATCTTTTGCTGATAAAAGTGAAATGTAAAATTTTTCTGGTTAAAAATTGGGACCGAAATGGAATATTAACTAAATTAGTTTTTTCCTAATTATAATAGTAAAATCTCTTAATCTATTTTCATTAAAGGAATTTAATTACCGTACCTTATTTTCTCAGAATCTCACTTAGAATCTCAAAATCTACTGACCTTTGCAACTAGAAACGTTGCAATTGGTCATTTTAGTTGTTTTCGAGCTCAAAAAGGGTCATATGTAAGCACAAACTTTTAGTTTATATCATAACCTCCGTGGAATCAAAAGGTGCAACACTAGGATTTGCAAAATTGCACCAAGATGAAGAAATTACAACAAATTTTCATGGTGAGAATTTTTTATTACTTCAATTTCTTAAATTCATCACTAATTTTAATTTCAAATATATTCCTACGTATGAATTTTTTACAAAATAATAATAGTTTAGCCACAATATTTTTATTATAGTTTAACCAAAATAAGGAATTAGACAAATTTTCCACGCGGAACATTTATTTTAGATTTATTTTTTTAGTATTTCAAAAAAAAAAAAATAAATTTTAGATTTTATTAATTTTTTATTTTGGAAAAAATTATTTTTGTGATAGTTGGATCTAATTGAAAAGATTTATAAATTTTGACACAAAACACATCATACATTTCAATTTGCAAATATAAAAAAAAATATTTTTTCAATATTTAATGTTATTTCATTTGGAATGCATGTAATGATGTAATGAAATGGTAATTTTAAAAAATGTTATTAAATTATAAATCCATAAGAAGGCGTGTAATCATCACCTAAAATTTTCCTCATGGCCAAGCAAAAGTTCGTGACAGCAATAATTCCGTTAGAAAAACAGGAACTACGATATTTGCTTAATTCATGATTCCCCGACTCATTGAATAAAAATGCCACAGGCAAAAAAAAATTAATGTAAATTTTTGTTTATTTCATCATTTTTTTAATTAGTGTCATCGTATTATTCAGTGACCGCAAGTAATATAACCTTCATGTAAACAAACAAAAAAATTACTCAACCAAGCCTCAGTATATTGCCCTCAATTCGAGTGAAGAGAAACAATTTGGGGAATATTTATTAGTAATCGTGTTAGAGGTGTGGCTTGATGAGGAAAACTTTTCATCTTACTGTGTACAGTATGTCATCAACCAACATGAATCGACTTAGTTTGTTTAAGTGGAATTAACTGGGTTTTAATGAGATTCAAAAAGGGCTGGGTCAATGGGAGGAGGCGGGGCGACCACACCCACTGCAGGTTGAACATCATTATAACGAATTGCTCGGAGAATGAAAATTTGTTCGTTGTAACGAGGGTTTGTTAATGTGAAAACCCCGTTATAGCGAATTTGTTCGTAATGAGAATATTATTTTGTTATAACGAAGGAATTCGTAATGACGAACTAAAAGGAAAAAGATCGATATTTTCGACCGAGAAATGTTCGTTATAACGAGAAAAACAGCATTTCTGGTTCATATTTTTATTTTTTAAGAAATTTTCGCTATAATAAAGTTCGTTACAACGAAATTTTTTAGCATTGGACAGATAGGGCGACCGACCTTATGAAATTTATCATTTGCTCTATCGCGAAATTCGTTATAACGAGGTTTGACTGTATACCGTAACAAACTGTTCAATTTTAACCACTTTAAAAAGTGCCTGATGGTTTCAAGTAAATTAGGGAAATATTGAAAATATCAATGGAAAAATAGAGGAGAGAGGAGTTTAAGGTGGCGACTAGCGAGCGGCTTACTCTGACCATACGTGACCATCGCAAATCTATAAATTATAGGATTAAATTTAAAAACTAAGTATAAAACTAAATTAGGCAAGATTAAGGAATTATAGCCACACATACAAAAACCCATAACCCAAAAACACTTGTTGTAATCCTGTAAACATGAAATTCAACATAGGTGCATTTAAACTTCTTGATTTATTATGTTTAATTCCATTTTATTTTCTGCTTTAACTTTTAATAAAACTGTATGATAAAAACAGCCAAAAAACACCCTTTATAAACCTAATAGATTTGTTTATTTGTTTTTGATTATTAGTTGCTAATTTAACCACTATAAACGCAAAAAAAAAAAAAAAAACTAAAACCAGTAAAAACAAAAACCACCAATCGGGTTATTGGCCAAATTAAATTTTTAAAAAAATTTATCATAAGAAAACTCATGATTAAATCATTAAGATTTGAAAAACATTTTTAATAACTGAGAAAACTAACCAAAAATGATATAATCAAAATATTTTAATCTTAATTTTTAAATTTTTCTTTTTTTTTTCATTGCATAGGTTTCACTGGTCACCACATTACTATTTCCAGAAATTGGAAAAGGATATCCATACAGACCACACAACAATCATTACACATCATCCCATCACTCCGAATACTCCAACCATCCATATCCTCCTAAACCACCTGCACCATTAGGCCACTCAAGGTCATACAACTATAATTATAAACCACTCCCACAAACATATGGTGCCAGTGCATACAGAAAAACATACTCATCCTATCCATCACCCGGCTATTCACCAGTCTCTCCTTCATTTTCTCCTCCTCCTCCACCCCCATCACCACCACCCCCACCACCTCCACCACCATCTCCAAATTATGTAAAGCACATGTACAGATCTCCAACAAGAGAGTATGAAGAATATGAAAGGTATCCAGTTCAATACCCAAGAGAATCCGAGCAGTTTTCACCTGCAAGGGATCATGAAAGATATTTGCCTCCGCAAGATGAAGCGAAATATCCAACTGTGCAAGATCGTCCGAGACATCCACTCGCAGGAGACCACGAAAGATATTTAGGTAAGATTCTACTTTGATTAGGTGCATTTTGAATCCTCGCTTTAGTTGAGGAGATGGACGACGTCGTGCCAAATTATCATGCGTTAGTCGAGTTTTTGGTAGCAGTAGTAGTAGTATATAGAGTTTAAGGTCTCCAGCGGCGATTATGGCCATACGGGACCTGTCTAAGACGAAAGTTGAACACGGTAAATACAAAAACACTTAAAAGAAACACAAACTAGTTAATCACACAAACCAAACTGTCAAAAGTCAAGTTTTACATAATCCAAAATGCTTACACAATCCCAAATGTCCACACAATCCAAACAACTCCACCCATGTGTCCCCATCGCAATGGAAAAACCCAGTCTATGCCAAGTGGTAAGAACACACCACAGACACAACCAAAATGGAAAAACATACCAAGAAAATCATAAAACAAACCAAAAATTCAAAGTGAAAAAGAACGATCAGGAACCCAAAGCAACAATAGAGAACACGGAAACAGAAAAATGAAGAAACGAGAATAGAAGATAAAAGATAACCAGTTGGCCCCGTTAGCCTCAGCACCAAGAAGCCGCTTGGTGCCTACTACGTAATGGGAAAACCACGTAGAGGTAGAGCTTGGAAGTTTTTCCCCCTCGAGTTTTTGGAAACCAATGGGCGCCAAAAGGCAAGGGCTACTATAGATGACAATGATTTCCGCGGTCGAAAAATTACTATGGATTTCATTCCTGAATAAATTGTAGTCGAGCAAGTCCCAACATCAGAAAAATTGAGATTCCCATCCCAATCTACATCCAAAAAAATTACGGGAGTACTGTTTTACTCGCGAATGATGTTTTATGTGAAACATCTTTAGTGGCGTTGGAGTTCTTTGTGAAAATGATAAATGATAAATCGCCAAACATAAATCCTAAATCTTGGCTTCTTTCTTGTTTCGGGTTTCTAGTGTCTTTATGCAGAAACAAGCATTTTGATGGGTGTCATTGCGTTTGATTGACGATGGTAGTGCTGTCTGAGTTAATTATCTGAACCTTTTGTTTATGATTTTGTTATAATGTATGTTTGTTTTTTCATGCACTTGACAATGGTTGTTTGTTCGTGTGGTCGTGCGATCGTGCGGTCGTGGTGCTCCCACTAAAGATGTTTCACATCATAAATTGTGCGAAGCATGCTGTGTTCGGATTGGATCTTCCCCCAATTTCCACAAGTGCTAAATGAAATTAAACAGCTCTCTTCCACTGCCATCTGTGGTGCGTGCTGGGTTCTTAGGTGCGTCACAGTAAAAATACTTACTTTAAAAATAGATATTTAATAACCCAATATAACCAAACAACTACAGTAGTATTACGCCAAATAAAATAACAATATGTGCATTCAATTACCATATTTCAATGAGGTGTAAATCGCCATCGAAATGTCATCATATCAAATACAAAGCCAAAGCTTGGCTTTACTTTTGATGACGTTTATACGTCATCATTGAAATCCGTTTTTCGTAAATCGAGGAAATCAAAGGGTAGTTGAATGTAATGTAGTTGTATGTACACGGCTTGTTTTGCCACTAGGTGAAACACCTGACATAATCAAATGATAATATGAACAAATGATAAATTCAAGGCTGATTGGTTGATGTTATCATTTATTAATGCCAGGTGGTTCGCCCAGTGACAAAACATGAAACTACCACAATTTCAATTGGCAGCATGCAGTGGACATCCAGTTTTTTTGAACATGACTGTACCTATTGTTTTCAACATTAAAATATATTAATCACTCAATTCAGCTTAAATTCAATCTGTTCAAACAGTAACTTCTTCAGCAGATCTATTCGCTAACTCACTGTACATACATTTCCCAGTGTCTCCTTAGAGTTAGCTAAGTCACTTCTGACTTCGGGCATCACCAATTTACATGATAGCACAAACTCACACGATAGCAGGAATAGGCAGAATCTCTTCAGCAAGTCTAAAGTATGTAATCCAGTCAACAGTTGGACTCAGACTGTTCTTCTCCATGTTGCAATTTCATGCCTTCATCCCCTACACACACTTAAATTTTTTTACACTTTTTGTCCCAATTTGAACACCTTTATCACATATGTAGCCAATTTGGTGGCATTTTACACAAAGATGTTCAAAATGGGACAAAAATGTAAAAAATTTTAAGAGTGTATGATTAAAACGCTAATTTCTCAATTGTTCATGCTCTATGTTTCCATTGCTCATCTCACATTTACACGTTCTTTTCACTCACATTTATACTGCATATCATATTAAATTTTATTGTATAACATGATGATTAATTGATTGATTATAGTTATAAAATACAATCAGGAATATAACAAAGATTAAGCACTCATTACATACCTAGAGTCAAACAAACGATTTATTGTGTACCTAGTTTACTTTAATTGACTTTAGGCTGTGCAAATTGTGTTAAATGCCCTGATCTTCCCCATGGTCTGGATTACCAATGTTACAAATTTTTATTTTTATTTTATACAAGGTCATGAAAGATTTCCACCCATGCGGGATAACGAGAGATACCTACCTTCAAGAGATCGTAAGAGATATCCACCCGCAAGAGACGAGAGGTATCCGGCAATAAGAGATCACGAGAGATATCATTCTACAAGAGATCGCGAAAGATATCTTCCTGCAAGAGATCACGAAAGATATCCTCCTACCAGAGAATTAGATCAATATCCACCTGCAAGAGACCAGGATCAATATTCACAATCGAGTTCAAAAGAAAGAGAACGGTTCCAGCAGAGAGAGAGGGGTCACGAGTTTTATTCGTTTACAGAAAATTATCCACACAAGGAAAAAGATTTGGAATTTGACTCTCCAAATTATCCATCATTTCCATCACCACCACCTTCCTATGCTCCCAGTTATTATTACGGACCACCGGGACCACCTCCAGCATATGATTCCAATTATTTTTATAAGAAAATGGGTGAAGCTGTGGATGATGATCAAACGGTACAGAAGAAAAATGAGACTGTAACAATAAAATAAGAATGTAAAATATATTTGTATAATGTCTTTTTAAGTGTTTTTTTTTTTAAATTGTACTAAAAATTGTTCATAATTGTGCAGAATTTTAAAATAAGTTGGTTTTGGAATAAATGTCATGTACAACCCCACATCATATATTTATGACCACCCCTGTGTTTGATGAAAAGGCATCACAAATTATTGCTGTAATTTTTTAAATATTTTTTAAAATGAAATTTACTTTTTTTCCCTGGAAAGAGGAGAAAAAGATGAGTAGAATGAGCTAAAAAAATTAAAATTTGATCAGCTAATAATGTAGTAAAAAAATAAATTCATTTGTCGACTTGAATCATAAATTTATGACCACTGTCGACATGAATCAGAATAATATGACCACCTATGAATCAAGGTCTACAACTCAAAAACTATAAACTTTATGACAAAATGGATTTGATTTTCGAAATCTACAATGTTTTTAAAGTTAACACAAGTATTTTGATAGAAAACAACAATTATCTTAAACCAAAACATCAATGAAATGCTAACTAAACTTTAGTCAAAAGTGTGCAGATTTACAAACTTATGATATACTGAACAGATTGAACAGATATTTGCTCCTTGAAACCATTTATCATGGTCAAGTTGACCCTCCTCTTTCTATTAAAACTAATCTTAAACTGATCGGACCAGTATTTTGTATAGTATGAATGCTCCTAGCTCTAGAGGTATACCGTACTAATTCACTAAAAGGTGACATTTTTACACGTTAAGGTGTTATGGATTAATTGACTTTTTTAATGTAATAATTGTTGTCTGATTTACTGTAACTCCATGCAGAGAGCGGCCTAAGGCATAAAGAGTGAGATGTATGAACCTGTCAGTCTTGGCTGCAAAACTCAGCAGACATGAATTGGGCACAATTACTAGAGACAGATGGGAGATACCGTACACATGGAATAGAAGTTTACCTGAGCAGTCAACTATCCAGAGTTGACACCTGTATTGTACATCAGAGAGTAATTGGAAGTTGGAACCGCAGTTGATTTTATTGTCGTAACATGATGGATGCAGCAAAGCAGTTGTTCAACTTCAAAGAATACCAATAAACTTACCTAACAAGAAGGATCGATTAATGCTTTGAATGTGTCGCCTGCTTGCCGATTAATCGGCCAATAGCAGCGATTCATACGAAATCTACCGACCAATCATGGAGAACCTAAAAAAATTGGCCATCGATCACTTGTGTCTGGTGCCAAAATGGAGGATTTTGTGGTGATTACAGGGGGTTATTTTGGCACCAGACTCAAGTGATCAATGATCGGTAATTTTTCATATGAATTGCTGCTATTGGCCGATTAATCAGCAAGCAGGCGACACATTCAAAGCAATAATCGATCCTTCTTGTTAGGTTAGTTTATTGGTATTCTATGGTTCAACTTGATGTTTCCACTACACCCATTCACTATGGAGGATACGTTTGCTTGTACAGATGTTGCAGCCTTTGTATAGGCGGTGTCAGACTTCGTGGAGCACTCTCGGCACCTGACTGGGTGTCTCGACCTAGGAATTATGTTTAGGGTTCTTTTGGCGCGCTTCTGCGATACCGAAAATAATGGTTACTTAGACGCAAATTGGCAATTCCGGGCCGTGACGTGCGGCGGCGCCGGATGACGCATTGCGCTCTTAAATCTCAATCGAATCAAAACTCTCATCACTGCCTCTACCTCCAGTCGTCGTAGGACTGGGTTCAGTCTCCTAGTATTACAATGGGGACCTTGAGGACTCGAATGATGTTGTTTGTTGTTGGGATTTTGGGAAGGGACTGAGGAGTTTCTCCAAGTCCCTCAACATCAAGCTTCTCTTGGCCCAGAGGGCACAAACGTCAGAGGTCAAAGGCCGGTGCAAATCCCCTATGACCCCTTAAGGACACATATGTCATTGCTCTGTCACACGGAGGAATGACCAGACCACACTCACACACCATATACATGCATACAATGCAGAGTATCGGTGTTGCGCAACAATCAAAATGGCTATTTGCTTCTAAAAATCACCACAAACTCTATAAACAATCATAAGCTTATATGCAGCACCTGCCAATTTGTATACCTATTCACTGTAAAACACATTCTGGACTAAAAAAATATTTAAATGTGTTTAAATCAACTTCTTTATACAGTAAGTGTGTAAGGTAAGAACAGTTTTTACAATCATTCAAAGCAATTATTTGGAGACTAAACGTTGTATCTGCTGACGACCACAGGGTAAATGCACGGGAGACAAAATCACATCTTTCAGCATCCAAAATGCTCGATTCCAACCGATTACATTTCCTTCTTCAGTATTCTTGCAATTATACATTTCTGAAACTGATCTACAGTTCAATATAAATTTTTTTTATTATATTCTTTTCATATATACCTTCATCTGGCGTTAAAATGTAATCCCAGAGATGAAGTTCACTTATTTGTCCCGTAAGTGACGTTGAGTCTCTAAATTTTTCAATGGCATCTTGTAGTTGACCTAATACTACACTGCCACCTGGTTGAACTGCTTTAAGCACAGGAGTAAATTTGTCTGTCTGTCTCAATTTCCCATTGATAAACACTTGCAATTTATTCCTTATGATGGACGAAGTCGAGCAAACATGGATCCATTCGTCAATCGTCCCATCTGTTGTAGTGACGAAATTATGTGAGCTTTTTCTTCCGACACGCACTGTAAAATTTAAAATAAAATGTAATTGAAGGGACTGGTGATGAGATATCGTTTTCTAACCCTCAACGTTGTTCTTGATGAGAGTCAAAATGTCGTGCGATTGAATTCCATCAGTATTATATGAAAAGATGCCGACATACTTATCTACGATTACGTGTGCTTTCGACCAATGGCACAAAGTGAAGTCATTCAAGGGTCGATCGATGGTTCCGTAAAGTTTTGCATAAGAATTGATTCCTCCTTGAAAAGTGAGTTGGTATTTTCTTGATGTTGTCAGTGACCAGGATGCGCCAATAGAAACACACACCAGAAAAAGAAACAACTTCATTTTTCTGGATTATTTTGAGTAATGCGCAGTATGTAAAATGTTATTAAACTGGTTGTACAGGGGGAAACCAAGAGAGAAGTGCACACGATCAAAGTAAAGTAACGAATGAAATCTTTATTATCAAAAACACGCGCTTTTATCTACAAAACAATTACAAGATATCAACAATCACATGACTCATATCACCATGATTAGTCATACGTCATATGACGCAAACACCGACCAACGACATAAAACCTTAACAAACTCCATTTATACGGTTTATATATACCATTTATGTATTTTTTCTTAGCTTATTGTGTGCGTTTACGGTGTATAAAAATGCTATGCGAGCTATTTCTGTTTCAATGTATATTTTTTTAAAAGCAGAATACAAGTATTAATGAAATTCTCAAGTTGTCTCTTCCTTAAGTTTACTAAAAGTGTCAATGTCAGTGTTTCCAGTGAAGAGGTGTGCAAATTGACAGGTGCTGCATACATTGCTGTGTCTAAAGATATTCAGCAATTTCAGCCAACAGAATGTCAATATTTAATCTTGATGTATAATGCTGTGTCTCATAACTTCTTTGTAAAGTAACATGATGGATGGAGCAAAGCAGTAGTTCAACTTGATGTTTCCACTACACCCATTACCCACAGAACGACCAAAAACCGATAAGAGAACCTAAACAGAGTCATGATTAACATTCGCGAAGCGATCAAAAGAGCAAGAAAAACAGGAAAAACAACAGCAATTCAAGGTACGGTACTCTGAATCTAAATCATCATTTCTTGCATCTACTGTGTTTATCACATAAAATTTTATGTTTAATATGTTCTAGTTAGTCGTTTTATTTGTAAAACATCCAAAACACTGCACCATAAGTAAATAAAGATTAAATATTTGACATTCTATATGGCTGAAATTGCTGAATAATGCTAGAAACAGCAATATTCGCTGCCCCTGTCAATTTACACACCTTTTCTCTGCATCACAAATTCTAACTGGAGACTAAAAAATTTCGTTGTTTTTAAATCAATTTCTTTATGTACGTACTGTAAGTCTGCACGGTAATTACAGTTTTACTCAATCATTAAACGTTGGAGATTAAACGTTGAATCTGCTGACGACCACAGGGTAAATGCACGGAAGACATGATCGCCTCTTTCTACATCCAAGATACTTCATTCCATCCAATGACATTCCCTTCTTCAGTATTCTTACAATTATACATTTCTGAAACTGATCTATAGTTCAGTATAAAATTCTTTTCAAATAATTCATAACATACCTTCATCTGGCGTTAAAATATAATCCCAGAGATGAAGTTCACTTATTTGTCCCGTAAGTGTTCTTGCGACTTCAAAAGACTTTTCGATGTCAAGTTGTGTCGTAGTTTGACCTAACACTACAACGCCACCTGGTTTAACAGCTTTAACTGCAGCAGTAAATGTATTTGCCTCTCTCAATCTCCCATTGATAAAGACTTGCCATCTGTTCACCATGATGGACCAAGTCCAGCAAACATGGATCCATTCGTCCATCGGCACATCTGTTGTACGGATGTAAGTAAGTGAGTTTTCTCTTCGGAAATGTACTGCAAAGTTAAAATTAAAAATTTAATTGAAAAGAAAGTTGAAGAGAAATTGTTTCCTAACCAAGATCATTGTGCTTGATTTGACTCAAAATGTCGTATGGCTTTTTTCCACCGTTTGTGTAGGTAAAGATGCTGGATCTATTAGGATCCTTTACGACTGCGTTTTCTCTCGACCAATGGCACAAAGTGAAGTCATTCAAGGGTCGATCGATTGTTCCATAAAGTTTTGCGTATGAATTCGTTCCTCCAAGAAAAGTGAGTTGGTATTTTCTTGATGCTGGCAGTGACCTGGATTCTACAATGCAAACGAAGAGCAAAAAAAGAAAAAAAACTCGCGTGTACTGGTGTACGGGCGAACGATATATTTATGTGAAACATCTTTAGTGGCGGGGA
>JAQFZO010001658.1:0-14843 GCA_034695885.1 Geophilus flavus
GTTGTTGTTGTTCCTGTTGTAGTAGTTGTTGTGCTTGTTCTTGTTGTTGTAGAAGTTGTTGTCGTTCCTGTTGCTGTGTCAGTTGTGTCTGTTCTTGCAGTTGTTGATGTTGCTGCTGCTGTTGTTCTTGTTGTTGCTGACGCTCTTGCTGTTGCCAACGTCCATAGACATACTCATACCGCTGCCATGCCCCTGGCCATCGCCTTGTCCCTCTCCGTGGCTGTGCCCCTGGCCATCCCCATGTCTGTCTTCCTTTCCATGCTCCTGACAATCCCAAAGCCCCTGGCCATGGCCATGGCTTTTCCCCTGACCCTGTCCCTGTCTGTGTCTCTGTGTCTGTCTCTATCGTTGCCTCTGTGTCTGTCTCTATCGTTGTCTCTGTGTCTGTCTCTGTGTCTATCTCTATCGTTGTCTCTACGTCTGCCTCTAACGTTGTCGCTCCCCCACTCCCTACCCCAAGTGTTGTTGTATTAGGAGCAACATCCCACGTACTATTTTTCATCAAATAGTCCCAAAATGACTCATGCTTATTATCATTATCATCAGGTAATGGAAAGGCTCTCAGTACAGAGAAAGTTGAAAAAGTTGGTTTTGTCTCCAATTTCTCTTTCGTTAGATGTATTGTTTTTTCAACAGGATTTTCTTCAACTTCCTGTCCGCCTCTCCTTCCCCCTCTCCCTACCCCAAGTGTTGTTGTATTAGGAGCAACAATCCACGTAATATTTTTCATCAAATAGTCCCAAAATAATCTTCAGCAACAAAAAAATTATCATTTTACAACATAATTTTATTTGGAACAACATTTTACCTTTGGTTTCTTGTCCTGCTTTTAGTTTCTAATGGTACCTCGCAACACTTTCTATCCATCTTGAGATTATTCAGAGCACTACAGCACAAAGTTCCTGGTGAACATTCATTATTGGTAGAACATTCGACACATTCAGTCGATGAACGTTTACTGATGGTGATGGGACAAGCTACATTAAATAAAGATTTTAAATAATTTTCAATAAAATAAATTTTTTTTATTAATATGTATTTCACTTACTCCAAAGTTCGATTGATTTATTATCAGACATTTGTAATGTCATACATGGTCCAAAAATTTGTAGAAAAGTTAAAATGTAAACATTCATTGTGTGCGACTAAAACTGGAATTATTTCTATGTTCCTGTAAGAAGAGATTTCAATAGTTAACTGTTTATACAGGATCATGCTGTAACACTTTTATTTCTAATTATAAGGAATCAGGTTAGGTCAATAAAAAAATTGAAAAATAGAAAATATTCGGTTTATCTTACCCAGGCTCCTACTACAATAAACCAATAGAAAAACCAATTGGGAAAAATTGGTCTCAATCGGTAAAATTTTAGACATTTCCAATTGAGATCACACAAATTGCAACAAATTACAACCAGTTGAAAATGAATTCTTCCAATTGACCATAAATTGGTTCTATTGGTTCTTTGTAGTAGGGAAACATTGACCAACCTTTTTCAGGTTCATTAATTGACAGTAAAATCAGAAGTAAATAAATTCCCTGAAGTATGCAACGTTGTCCGCGGCCTCACACAAGGTTAGAGTGGATAGATTGTGCTGCATTCTGGTGGGGAAATTGGCAACGGTCAGTTGTCAAGACTACAAACAAATAACAGGCTTGATTCGAGCGTCAAAATTGCTAATCAGTGTTGTGTTAACATTCGCATACGAGATTAATGCTTCCAATTCTGATGTGAATTGGTGCAAAAAACTGTTAAGTTCATAATTTTTTATCCATACCGCATTCTACGTCCCAAAATCTATAGATTGGTGAGGGATGCTGCACCTTCATACTTCGTTATTCAATGATTGGAGTTGGCACTTGGAAGAATAAAAATGTGCACAAAAACTGTGAATTAAAAAGATTGTAATTCAAGGTTTGCGTTCTCAGATGCCCGACATACGGGAATTAATCCTGCAAAACAACACATTAAAAAATAGATAAAATAACCAGGACCAGTACACAGTTTGATCGATCCTTCCTTTCATAGTCTCTGTTATGATCTACCATATTATCATTGTATTTTTACTGCCAATCTGTAATCCGAAATTTGGAGAGTGAATCTGGGAGGACTTTAAATTGAAGATTGGAAATTTTAACACCAGCTAGCACTTGTAATCAATCTTGAGATTTACTGTACACGCAGAAAATCAGAAGAGTTCAAAGCGAAATTTGCATTAATTTGTTCCTGGAATCGTTCTACAAGAGAAGTGAGGAAAAGAAGTAAATAAACCCAGTAAATGTTTGCAATTTTGTTTTATTTGAGGGTCACCAATTAACTTACAATGAAGTGGGTTTTAAATATAAGTGCAGATTCAAGCACACGGAGAACAAAATTCAGTTGAGACAGCTTTAAGTCAGGAAGTATAGACTATACCTGTTCCATCATGATTAGTGGCCTATCCCACATGAAAAAGTGACATATTTCAGATATATTCAAAATATAATTTTCGGATATTTTGTATAATTGAAGAATTGGTTTGTAAGAGTATGGTTGTAGAAAACTGGGTTAAAGTAATCTGGATTGTAGTCATATGGGCTGTAGCTGAATGGCATATAGCAGTTTGCATTGTTGTTGTTGTGTTTGTTGTTGTTGCTGTTGTTGTTACTTTGTTGCTGTTGTTGTTTGCTGTTGTTATTGTTGTTATTGTTGTTGTCACTATTGCTTTTATAGCTGTTGTTGTTGTCACTATTGCTGTTATAGCTGTTGTTGTTGTTGTCAATATTGCTGTTATAGCTGTTGTTGTTGTTGTCACTATTGCTATTATAGCTGTTGTTGTTGTTGTTGTTCCTGTTGTAGTAGTTGTTGTGCTTGTTCTTGTTGTTGTAGAAGTTGTTGTCGTTCCTGTTGCTGTATCAGTTGTGTCTGTTCTTGCAGTTGTTGATGTTGCTGCTGCTGTTGTTCTTGTTGTTGCTGATGCTCTTGCTGTTGCCAACGTCCATACACATACTCATACCCCTGCCATGCCCCTGGCCGTCGCCATGTCTCTCTCCGTGGCTGTGCCCCTGGCCATCCCCATGTCTGTCGTCCTTTCCATGCTCCTGACCATCCCAATGCCCCTGGCCATGGCCATGGCTTTCCCCCTGACCCTGTCCCTGTCGGTGCCTCTGTCTCTGTTTCTTTCGCTAATTCTTGTGCTATCTTTGTCTCTGTCTCTATCGTTGTCTCTGTGTCTGTCTCTATCGTTGTCTCTGTATCTGTCTCTATCGTTGTCTCTGTGTCTGTCTCTATCGTTGTGTCTGTCTCTACCGTTGTCTCTGTGTCTGTGTCTATCGGTGTCTCTGTTGCTGCCTCTTCCTTTGCCTCTAAAATTACCTTTATCTCCTCATTTTTTATTATTGTCGATGGCAATGCTCGTTGGTGTAGTTGTTGTTGTGTTTTATAATTTTTATCACTTTTATCTGGTAAGGTTTTCATTGTTACATCAATTTCATTCTGTCCTGCTGCAACTTCATTCTTAGACTCATTCTTATTATCATTATCATCAGGTAATGGAAAGGCTGACAGAACAGAGAAAGTTGAAAAAGTTGGTTTTGTCTCCAATTTCTCTTTTGTTAGATGGCTTGTTTCTTCAACAGAATTTTCCTCAACTTTCCCTCCACCTCTCCCTACCCCAAGTGTTGTTGTATTAGGAGCAACAGTCCACGTAATATTTTTCATCAAATAGTCCCTTGATGGTCTTCAGCAACAAAAAAATTATCATTTTACAACATAATTTTATTTGAAACAACATTTTACCTTTGGATTCCTCTCCTGTTTCTAGTTTCTAGTGGTATCTCGCAACATTTTCTATCCATCTTGAGATTATTCAGAGCGCTACAGCACAAAGTTCCTTGTAAACATTTATTATTGGTGGAACATTCGACACATTCAATTGATGAACGTTTAGTGATGGGACAAGCTAAATAAAGTTTTTAAATAATTTTCAATGAAATAAATTTTTTTTACCTATTAATAAGTACAGTATTTCACTTACTCCAATGTTTGATTGGTCTATTATCAGACATTTGTAATGTCATACATGGTCCAAAAATTTGTAGAAAAGTTAAAATGTAAACATTCAACATTGTGTGCTACTAAAACTGGAATTATTTCTATTAATGATGTTCCTGTAAGAAGAGATTTCAATAGTTAACTGTTTATACAGGATCATGCTGTATCACTTTTATTTCTAATTATAAGGAATCAGGTTAGGTCAATAAAAAAATTGAAAAATAGAAAATATTCGGTTTAAGCTTACCCAGACTCCTACAAAAAACCAATTGAAACCAATTGGGAAAAATCCAATTGGTCTCAATCAGTAAAATTTTAGACATTTTCAATTGGTTTTTTGTAGTAGGGAAACATAGACCACCTTTTTCTGGTTCATTAATTGACAGTAACATCAGAAGTAAATAAATTTCCTGAAGTATGCAACGTTGTCCGCTGCCTCACGCAAGTTTAGAATGGATAGATTGTGCTGCATTCTCGTGGGAAAATTAACAATGTTCAGTTGCCAAGATAAGAAACAAATAACAGCCTCGATACCAGCGTCAAAATTGCTAATCAGCGTTGTTATGTGTTAATAGGGATTCTGTAACGGGAATTCCCGGGAAATCCATTATTTCAATTATTATAGAAGTTATAAGGAAAAGTGAAAAAAATTGGCACAAAGTTTTATGGTAATTTTTTTATTTGGATAATACATTTGTTCTAGATGAACCTTTTTTACTAAAAAATACAACCTTTAACTTACATCACCACGTCTTAAGAAATAAGAATGCAATTGGTATATCATTTGATCCTACCATTTTGCAGTACCTTGTTTTAAGGTAATGACTTTTAAGTCATATAAAATTAGTTACATAAAATTAGTCATTAGTTTCTAGTGTTTGCAAACCTGCTGCAAGTTGATCACATTTTTTTTAATTTTTTATTTTCTTAATTTTTTTTCTTGATTTAAGTAACTGTTTCAAGTCTTTGAAGGACTTCTTGAATGATGGCTGCATGACTTGGTTTTAATTTAGCACTTGTGTTTGTTGTTACTTTCTTCCATCGGAGTTGATTCTGGAAAATTGAAAATTTTACATTGTTAGTTATAAGTTGTGAATAGATATGGTAAACTATTTTAGTTCAATGTAATACTAATTACATTAGCTGTGTTGGCTTTGCTACCAATTTTCACCGTTTGTCAACGCTAGTGCTATTTAATGGCATCTGCTGGCCACACCGCTATACAGAATAGTTACCCACTAATTTTTAAGAAAAGGATCTATTTTTTTGCTTATTATTACTACTGCTAAGCTAACTGGTTTATAACATCACATAATTCACTAAAAAATTGTTAGTTAGCACTAGTGCTCTTAATTTAGCATGCTTCATTTAGCAAAGCCAACACTGATAATAAGCTTGATGAACATGATGTTCAATAATGAGCACAGTTATTACTAAGTTTTGTTTGCTAATATTGGTTTTTGAAGAGTAGGCAATAGTCAATTTTACCCTTTCTACAAAAATCTATAGTTTTACGCATAGTACTCAACAACGCTCTTTAATTTTTAGTAGCCAACAATTTTTGGTTTTACTTGTAGCACTCAATAATGAGCTCTACTTCTAGTAGTCAATAATGACCTAGAAATTAAGAATTTTATCAATGTTGGATAAAATCATTGTTGTCCAACAATCATTACATGCTACTAATGACAAATCTTGCAAACAATCACCAGTGACAAAACAAACAAATTTTAGAACTAAGTTTTCATCATTCCAAATGCCCAAAACCATCTGTAG
This sequence comes from Geophilus flavus, assembly GCA_034695885.1. Lineage (NCBI taxonomy): Eukaryota > Metazoa > Arthropoda > Chilopoda > Geophilomorpha > Geophilidae > Geophilus > Geophilus flavus. The sequence goes on from JAQFZO010001658.1 coordinate 5,811, forward strand.
TTTACTAGTTCTGGTTGTCTGCATTTCATCTAGACTTCAGTTTAGCAGTTGTTCCATCCTGCTATTTTAATTTTACGCGATGCATCATTCCGCACTTCAATTTTACACAATTTATCCATTCTGTGGTTGAAATTTCCATGCCATATCATGCACACCGATTTCACCCATTACTTTAATTTACCCTATTCCCTCGATTTTCCTGGCATGCCGGTCAAAATGAATTCACCCAGATTTCAGAATTGAAGGGTTAGGCCTTAAAGTCCGGCATGCCAGTAAAAGTAAATCGGTGCCGGATTTAGTAAATCACATTGCAGCACAATGACAGTTGCACACTGATCAGTAAAAATAGTTTTGCAACTGGCACATGAGTGAACACAATGGCTGTTAGCAAATCAGTTGATTTTAAAATCTTTAGTGTTGTAACTGGATACTACTGCTATAAATAAATTTGGACAGCTGAAATTGAAGATCAACTAATTTGTGGCATTGAGGAAAATAACCCTTATGATAAATTTTAGGAAGCAAGGGTGGTTCAAATTTCTGTGAAACCTAACCTAACCTTGAAGTCTAATTTTTGGACTAACTTTAGTAAGAAGCGGCAAGCCGCGAGGGAATACGGTAATTTCATTTAATTACCAATATACTTACAGGTAAAGGTATTTCTTGAGTTAACTGTGCAGTGTAATGAAAATGCCACACTTCAGCTTCGATCCAAGCATTGTCCGTGTTCTGATTATCGTCCATGTAATTCTTCATTAGTAACGTCGAAGTAAAATTAAACTGTTCCGCATCTTCGCCGACAATATCCACAAAATCACCCGTAGGAGCTCGAGCAAATTGAGCAAAATACTAAAAACGAGGTTATAAATAAAAAATTAATAAGAAATTAATTTTTAAAAGAAAAAAGAAACTCAACCTGTTGCATTGTTTCTGCCTCCCATTTTTCCTTGGGCATTGATTGTGGATTAAAAAGTTTTTGAACCACTTCGTATACCGAATTCGCTTTCATTAGAAAACCCTGAAATGATTTTTTAATTAAATTTTAAACCTATGCTCAGGCAAAAATACTATGTAAAACATTATACAGAGAATCTAACATGGAATAAACACTGGAACGAAGCAACCTGTTCATTGGCTCATTTGAAAAACGAGAGTTAATGAGAACCGTGCTATTCTCAGTAGTAATACCACTAGAGCTAGTGTGATTATTGAAATAATCGTGACCACGAATTTTTCTAGGCGATAAAATCACTCGTGCCCTTCGGGCACTCGTGATTTTATCTGCACTGGAAAAATAAGTGGTCACGATTTTTCAATAATCACACGAGCTCGCGTTGTATTCGAGAGGAGAATCTAACGAGAACAAACATTGACCAGTGGTCAACTTTCTAATGATCATTTTAATACAACAAAAGCCATGTAAAAATACAAGTTGACCAGTGGTTATCTTTGAAATAACCATTATAACACAAGTTGACCAGTGGTCATCTTTGAAATGACCATTGTAACACAAGTTGACCAGTGGTCATCTTTGAAATAACCATTGTAACACAAGTTGACCAGTGGTCATCTTTGAAATGACCATTGTAACACAAGTTGACCAGTGGTCATCTTTGAAATGACCATTGTAACACAAATTGACCAGTGCTGGTCAGCTTTGAAATGACATTGTAACACAAGTTGACTAGTGGTCATCATAGTTATAGAACCAGAAGCATCCAAAAAAACCTTCCTAATGCCTATGAGCCTCCTGGGCCACCGCCATTTTTCCCGTCAACCAGTGTGATTATCAGAAAAGCAAGGCATGTCGTGTGATTAGCAAGAAAGCGTGCTTCTCATTGGCTGTCGTTTTTCAAATGAGCCAATGAGTGCGCCACTTTGTCCTGATGTTTGTTCCGAGTTAGATTCTCATCTCAGTCAGTTGCTGAGTATTGTTACGTGTGTGATTGGCCATTCTCGCAAGAGATGACGCACCGATCGACCCGAGGTTACCCGAGAAACATCAGTTGTCGACATGATAGCAACTCGGCGAGTCGGTAGTACGGTTCTGTCCCCAATTCTGGAGTGATAAACCGGAAATCACTTATCAGCTCATTATTATTTATGTTTTGTGTTTGTCTCTTGATTTTGCAATCACAGGTAAGTTCGGCCGAACGAGTAGCGCTAGCGGTTTAATAAAGAATTGAAATGAATAATGAATAATGAAGTGTAATTAGGTTTAATTAAAACCGAATAAAATCATTGTCAGCTTTTAACCCTGAAATAAAACTGTTCTCTTTATTGTGTCTCATGAATGCAGCAAATTAATAGAAAGTCTCTACCATCTCTTATCAGTAAATCTAATCAGTCGGTCCTAAATTAAATCCGTGTGAAAACTGTGCGTTTACCGTACAGCCACGTGACAGTATCATGAACCAAAAAATATCAGGGCAACCGAGACATGGCACATGGAAGAAGCACATGGGCATAACCAAAATGGAAGACTGACAGACAGACCAATAATGCTTATAAGGTCGCCAACGGCTACTATGACCACACGAAAATGGAACAGACAAACCGAAAATTTGTAAACCTTCAATGAAAAGAGGGAATAAGAGGGACATCAAAGAAAGTTAAAACTCAATACTCCTCCAACAGAGAACAAGTGTTGTGTTCCGTCTTCACAGACCTATGAGGGGCAGAAAAGCGTCATGGCTACTCTACTCTCATCTTCTGACTCGCATGTGTGGGCTCGTTAATACTGAATAAATCATCTCAGCATCCTCCAACCACAGGAAAGGAAAAAGCCACAAATCGAAAAAAACGACCAAGAACACTAAAAAACAATGGAAACAGAAAAAGAGAAAAATGAAGAAAGGAGAATAAGAAAGAGAAGATCACCAACAGACCCAGTTGGCTTCAGCACCATGACGCTGCTCGGTGCCTACTCATGGAAGGAACAGAGGTAGGGCTCATCACAACCGTGTATTTAAAAATACGCCACCAAAAGGTTCACACAATCAAAAACTTGTCACAATCATGTATCCCCATTAGATACAACTGGACACCCATAAAAACAAATTTCAAAACAAAATTCTTCATTGAACACAGTCTATTGTGTTGGGGATGCAAGAGGTATCGAGTTGCCTCTGGCTCAAACAAAATTGAAAAAAAAAAACCAAGTGTTCAAATAAATCCAAGGGAACTAATTGATTTGATAACTAATTGGAATAAGAGTAATGATAAATCCATTAATTAAACTGAAAATATAAAAAAGAAATAAGATTCTTAGACCTTTGCAAGTTTTTTTTATATCATTTACGCAGTAAACGCTACACTACATTACATTGAAATGTGGTCCTACGATCCTCAACGACCAAATATCTGAGAGCAAAATAGAAAATAAGCCTTTCATCAAACAAATTTTTTAATAAAGAAATTAAACGAATGAAAATTGTGCAAATTCCGAATTAAGTCTTCGTTCGTACAGACAAATCTCTCTTGGAAAAATGGAGGAGAACAATGGAAGATTCCTCATTCGTTTCAAAGTCGCACACAGACAGACATTAGGCTTATAACGTATCAAGTGAATCTTCGTTCAAGTTTTTGCGAATTGATGGTCTGAGATCGAAGAATTATTACCTTACGTAAAATGTGGTGATTCTTTTTCTATAAACCAATCCACCAAATTAAAGAAAACAGCAAAAAGCTTGGTTCTGCAGCTGAGTCAACGTTCTATTCCATCATGCTCGCGGCGTGGCTCGGCTCTAACTGGTGACGGTGATTGCCATGACAACAGTTAAGTTGTATAAAATCGCCGCCAGGTCGAGTTATCAACCAAAATAATCCACACAGTTCAATCTTCTGCCTTGTATATATTTAAAATTCTATTTTTTTAATTCTAGCTGTTTTTCTCATAAATTTATAGATTTTTTTTTTTTTAACTTTTCGGAATTTTTTTTAATTTTTCAGATATTTTTTGATGTTTTAAGATTTTGATGTTAACAATAAATCACGTTCCGCCGTCTATTGGCGAAATTTTAAAAAAATGTGGGAAAAACAAAAACAAAAGGAAAAAAATTATAAAACCAAAAATTCAATGCAAAAAAAGTAACATTACTTTGCCTAGATAAACAAATATATATGGAAACGAGAACAGCTCAAAGACGATATGGGAAACGATCAAGACAGATATGGAACGCGGGTCCAAACAACAGAAAATAGAGGCGAGCGAGCAACAGTCATACTTAAAGATGGGCGCTACGGAATGTGTCGAAAAATATGTCGATAAAGCGATGGGGTAACGAAGAGTGATGCGGAGATGGTCCACAACATAACACGTGGGACGTGCCGAATTTTCGCATCTGAGGGACTCTCTTCGTATCCAGAAGGACTTGACGTTATCGGAGCTACGGTCGGCGTTTTGAAATCTTTTGTAAACCATTCAGTTTTTTTTATTTGTTTTTGTAACAGTCTAGTGTTATCGATATCCCGTATCGATAAATATCGTCGATATATCGACATTTCATTTTTCTTATGTAATCTCACTTTTTTGTATTAGTGTTTCCTAAATTGGAGGAGTGTTGTATATTAATTTAGTCACCACCAGTGAGCCGTAAAAGATACAATCTCCCTTGTAAAGACCCCCTAGTACATGTAACCCCTGTACATTGTCATAAAGTAGTAGCCATATTGAATAACTAAAACTAACAATATAACAGCAAAGCAGATTTGCTCAGAATTATAATGAATAAACAACACCCATATATAAAGAAAAATTTAAGGTAAAAAGAAGGGAAAATAAATTGAAAAAAAAACTGCAAGAACAAGATGATGAAATGGCAGCTCTAAAAACAAAAATACGAAGGCTACAGACTGAGCTGTTTGTTTTTGGTAAATATTAAATTTTTTTTATTAATTACTATAAAATAATTACTACAATTTTTTTTAGTACAGACAGACAACTCAGAAGTAAGCTGAGATCAAGAAATTCTTGAAATGGAAAACAAAGTATATCTATTACATTAATATTATATTTAAGTGGCATGCCTATAATATTATGAATATATATCTTATAATTCTTTCATCTCGATTACGGTGTCGCCATGGACATTGACCGATGGAATAGAATAAAAGGCAAATAACAAACAAGTGCAACAAAAGTCAAGTAACACAATTCATGATCATTACACAAATCAAAAGTCTCTCACAATCCTAAATACCACAATCATGTGCCTCCATTGTGATGGGACAACCCAGTCAATGCCAAGTGGCAAGACACCACAGACACAACCAAAATGGAAAAACAAACAAAAAAAATCATAAAACAAACCAAAATTCAAAGCGGAAAAGAATGACCAGGAACCCAAAGCAACAATGGGGAACAAGGAAACATAAAAATGAAGAAGTGAGAAAAGAAGAGAAAAGATAACCAGTTGGCCCTGTTTAGCTTCGGCACCAAGACGCCACTCGGTGCCTAAGCTAGGGCTTGTAAGTTTCTCCCCCTGAAAATGGAGATAGGAAAAAAATAAAGTGAGATAAAAGAAAATTAGAGAAAAATAGAAAAGAAAAGATTACCAGTAGGCCTTGTTGGCTTCAGCACCAAGATGCCGCTTGATGCCGTCTAATAAGGGAATTCGCAGAGGTAGAGCTTGGAAGTGGAAACGTAATCTCCTGGTCCTCCTCTATACCCCCTATTTCTGTGTAACATGAATTCTGATACACCCTGTATATATATTATTTAATTTATTTCATTTTTTTGGTATAAAGAGATACACGTATGTAAAGAGATAAACAGCAATATCGAAACTAAACTCTTTCGATTTTCAATTTTTAGATGAAATAGCCGCGAAAAAACCAGGGAGTAACTCGTTGAAAAAAGTGTACAAAGAGCTAGCAATTGACGTAGGAGAAGTGAAGAAGTATGTAAAAAGTAAAAGCGATGCAGAAATATTCGCTTACTTGGACGCCCATCGCAACAACCAGCATCGGATACGAGACGTGAGAGAATTGACAGATAATTTGAACTTCGTAATCTCGGATAAAAATAAACGCCTGCTTTCCCATGTCAATGACGGCTTAGATATCAAGCTGCAAATTAAACTGACTTTACGTCAATCAAAAGGAATTTTGGAATTAATTCACGAGGATCTCATGAGACCTATCACTCCAACAACAAATGGTGGTAGTAAATATTTTTTTTTGATGATCGATGATTTCTCACGAAAATTTTTTTTTGGTCTTATTGTCAGCCAAGAGTGAGGCGGCCGGGGCTCTAGTTAACTTGATTGATAAACTAGAAACTAGAATCCTGTCTGGAAACAGAGAACTCAAAAACAAAGAAGACATTGAAAGAGAAATAAAAAGTGAGGAAAGAAGACAAAAAATACAGTACCAGTAAGCCCTGTTGGCTTCAGCACCAAGACGCCTCTTAGTGTCTACTAGTGAGAGGAACCACATTCAATGCCAACCTCCCATTTTGTGGATAAACTGAGATTCCACCAAATTTGAAAGATTTTGCAAAATTTTCCAGAAAAAAGGGAACAAATGCTAAAACCATTAACACTGGCAGGTAGGTAAGAATTAATACATTTATTGTCGTAATTAATTAATATAATTTAATTTATATTCCGTATACAGCAACAGCACCGAGACAAACTAAGCAGGACGGGAAGAGTCTTACACATTCTGAAACGAGAGGGGAAGTGTTTGCAGTTCTTTTGGATAGAGGAAGTAAGCACCCTCGTCTATATGCAAAAATTGCTTTGTTAACAGCTACTTCAGACGAATACAAACCTGAAGGTTCGTCGTGAAAAATTTCATAATAAACACCAGTCACAGTATTCACCATCTACTGTTGCTGTTCAGTAAATACCGGTAAGTTAATACAATGAACTGTAACACAAATCCTCCACCAAACCACCAAAGGGAAAAAAGGCACCCTAGAAATAAAAAGTATGACCAACCAGGAACTCAACACAACCGGAGACATAGAAAAGAAAAAACAAGAGAGAAAAGTGGAAAAAGAAACGACAAGAAAGAAAAGATCACTAGTAGGCCCTGTTGGCTTCAGCACCAAGACGCCGCTTGGTGCCTACTAATGAATGGAACCACGTAGAGGTAGGGCTTGGAAATTTCTTCCCCCTCTATGGGAGGGGAAGTTGAGTTGGGTCATTCTAACCATGTCTGACCAATTTTTTTTTTTAGGAATCTCGACCTGATGCCTCAGTAAGAAATAATGTGCAGGTAATGGCAATCACATTTACAGCAACGGCAAATCACTACACTTTGCAAATCTTACTGTTAATTCCCCATCTGACTATGAAGAGAAAGAGACTTAACAGTAAGATTTGCAAAGTGATTTGCATAGTCAAGCAGTTCAACTGTTGCAAGTTCAGTTGCAGCAAATGCTTATCATCTGTTGATTGAGGTAAATTTTATCAAATTAAGCATGGATTGGTTAGTTAAATTTATATTTATTGGGAACGACAGAGTGCAGTTTTGCCTGAACCTACTACAGGTGGAGTGACATTAAAATTCCAATTTCCTAGTCAAGATCAGCATCAGCACACTTTGAAGTATGGTTAATAAAAAAAAATTTTGGTGCAAAACGTACTAATGATTTTTAAAATAATTGTGGTTAATTTTGTGGGTAGTCAACCTGGAGCAACATCAAAGTTCAAACTTCGTCAACATAATTCAGTTTTAGAAAGTTGAGAAAAACTGGACAGTAAATTATTCGATCTCAATTTGCACATGCCTGGTTTGTGGGTTGTGGATTGGGTAGAGGAGGTAAATTTAAAATTGAAATCATTTACATGTGAAGAAATAATTCTTAACTCTACATTAATCTATCAAAGGAAACACCTCATATTAATGATAATGATGAGAATAATATATATGCGCCAATAAATGATTCCTCAGATGATGAAGAACCAGTCATGGTAAGGAAAATTAAGTGTTTTCAGCCACTTCTGCACGATTTGCAGATGATTACCAATTTCCAGCCTTCCAAACAATTTTTAAGTGATTATCTGTTATGTCCAAACTATTTTCAATCAATTTGAGTGATTTTTAGTTCTCCTATGTAGTTCTATATAGAAATAGTTGGAAATCACTTAGTATTCGTCTAAAAATCGTTCAGAAATGTGAAAACCACTTTAAATTGTAAAAAAGTAGTTTGAAAAATGTGATAAAAAGTAGTGGCTTTGGGAATTGGAATAGAAAACAGTTAAAACTTGGGGGTATAAAAATAGGGAAAAATTCAGATTTTTATGGCGAGAAAGGCAGGGAATTTGGGGGTCGAATAAATGGAGTCCATTAAAAAATATTTTTACCTTGAAGACCCTGTCAACGTCATAATGGACAACTTTCAAACCTTAAATGAAATTTCGAAGAAGTGCGCCAAGGAACTAACAGAAAATGTGCCGAGAGTCTACCTATGTCAAAAGAGAGTCGAAGGACGAGAGAGAGAGAGAGAGAGAAAAAGAGAGAGCGGGTCTAATAGGATTAATTTAACTTCTGAGAAATGTGGAAATTGCGACTGCGGCAAAAGATACGTGTACAACGACTTACGTCAACATTTGCTGTAGCACAAAATTAAAAAAGAAATCGTTGCTGCACTTATTCGCGAACGCAAAGATATAACCACAGCCGATGGATTCGAAGAAGTAGTAAACAAAAAATTATTGGTTATTAGGGTATTAATTTTATACAATTTCTGTACAAGGTAGTGAAAAGAAATGCAGCCTTTAAAGCTATGCAAAAGGTTGCACCAAGCTGCCCCTGTTGCCATAAATCGAAATTTATTAACGAACGCAAAGTAACACTCCATTTAGAAACAAAGCATGTAGTTGTAGTTCTAAGAGAGAGAGTAAGAGAGAGAGAATATCCTAGTCTTCTAAGACAAGATGCTTAAGGGAGCAAAGACATAACCAAAATTGAAAAACAAACAAGTCAAATAACCTCCAAAAGAGGAAGGAAAGTCTCTGCTCCACAAGCCAATATGGTTTCACACAATCCACCACCTCACCTATGCATGTATCCCCATTGTTT
>JAQFZO010001659.1:0-14841 GCA_034695885.1 Geophilus flavus
TTTTTTTTTTTTTAAGATGAGTTAGGAAAGTAAAGAAACGGGTGAAATGGAACGAAAATGAAATTGTTCGTTGGTTTGGAATGATGTGAAGGCATTTAAAGAATTAAGGATCCAACTGCTTGCTATAGAAAACAATATTGAAATCAATTGGTATATAAACCTATAATATTTTTTATAGAATCGATAATTCCTTTAAGACACCAAAAAAAAAACAAGTAAAAAAATGTATAAAATAAAGAAAACTTTGGAATTATCTTGTAAACGCCTGAAAATCCGTGTAGTTTACTCACTCGATTGATGGTCATAGAAGAACGCACACTTTTCTAGTGGATTTTCAATGGGACCCCAGGTGGCACTCGAGCGTGTAAAGTGGACCGGGACAGGTGAATGAGGAGTTTGAGAACGTTCAGCTGCCAATCAATAGTAAACAGAGTCGTTGCCCGTTTCACGATGCGAAATACACCTGCCTCGACTCACACCCTCGAGTGGAAGTGTAAAAAAAAAATTGTTTAAGCCTAATTTCCTTTTAACCTCTCCTCAATTTAATCACCACCACGCAGAGCAACGGTGTAAAAAAAACTGTCGGTAATGGGCAGTAAATGATTCGCCGTGAGGGTGTGAAAACGAGATCTTGATGTATTGGCCGACGAGTATTAGCGGCGTGAAGTATGGAAGTGGGCTTTTATTGGTTCTAGTATGCCATGCAATTGAATGGGATGGAGGGACCTCGAAGATGGGGTTAAAAGGAGGAAAAGTGCACTGTGTAGGAAAAAAAATGGCGGTTAGCCTCGAGATTTATTCTCCGGATTCTACTAATGCGAAATCAATGGGTACAGTTTGTGAAATAAAAAAAAAGTATAGGGTGGAAAAAAATTTATATATAAGTTATATATTACAAGTATGAAAAAAGAAGTTGAAAGAATAAAATAAAAGAAAATAAAAAGTATTTGACATCAAGGTCGTCCGGATGGACAAGACGGAGCTTTTCTACCGGAAAATTGTTGCGAAGAGTCTTTGTAGCTATTGTTCGGTTGGCTTTGGTTGAAGTTGTTTGGTTGCACTTGATGAAAGGAAGGAGAAGATTCGGTCTCCGGATGTTGGCTCCAGTTGTTCCTTTAGAGGAAAGTGACCAATGGAACAAAACACAGTTGTACAACTAAGTTTTCTCGTCGAGAAGTGAAAAGAAAAAGAAAGAACATATATATAAAGGAAAAAGTTTTATTTATTGATTGTATTTACTCTTATTCCACATGAAACTGTTTCTAAACATTCATTATTGATGGGTAAACATTTTTAGAAAAGCATATTAGTCCTCTAGCGCGGAAATAAATTCGGTTAAGATGACTGATTTAAGATTTACGATGGGATGTTAACTTTGAAGAGAGCAGAGAGCTAAAAATGTTTGATGAGGATAATGATGTTTCGCAGAGCATTAAATAAGCATAAGAAAAGATGTAGCCCTTTTGACTGAAATGAATAAAACATCAATTGCATTTTGTCAATTCCATGCAATAATAATAAACTATTAGGCAATAAAAAGGAAGAATAATGGGGGATTGAATGTTTTATATACACTTACTGATCGTTCTTCACGTTTGTTGTTAAACAGAAGGCACAAAACTCAGTTTTAAGAAAATAAAAAAGTGCGAAGTTTGTAAAATATATTACCTTCCCTTTTTTTCGTATTATACTTTGAAAAGAGCTCGATTTCCCTCATGTGACACGGAGCCATTAATATTAATAGAAAACGACTCCTCGTGCAACTTCCTCGTCCCACGTGATGTAACGTGTGGTGTGACGGTTGGCGTTTGTGTCTTTTGTTTTTCCATAGTTTTTAACTTATTTATGACGAGGAAATGCGAGAAATTAAATTGCGTCTAACTGGAAAAGCGTTTTGCGAACCGGGGATAAGCACTCGAGTTTGGTCTCCGATGCCACCTGTGTCGCACCGAGTTTCTCGCTCGAGCGGGCTTTAGCAGTGCAGCTCGTTGAATCTCCCGCGTCTTAACAGCCGTTTGATCCGGTGGCCGGATGAAGCATTACCTTGTTATGGTCGCGCCACGCAATTTCCACTTTCATCAGCGTCCAAGTGATATGTAATAAAAGACGATCGTTTGCACCCCAAAACTAGATGTGGCTTTTAATAGTCCACTTTCACCACACTTTCTACTCTCAACCACTTGGGGGTTTGGTCACACACTTTGCCGCATATACTTGAAATATTACACCGCAAAATACAGGGATGGAAAAATAATATTGCAAAACCGCCGAGGAACAGATGCATTTCTCCAAAGGTGAAGGGGTTAAACCCACGTGATGAGATGGGAGTCGTGCGGTTTCACTCCGGATCCATTTCTCTTATATGGCCGTGTACATAAACACCACACCTTCTGCTGACCAGATAACGCTTTAAAATATCTAGTTTGAACTCACACGAGTTTTCCAATTTCCTCACCCCCTCCACCCCATTTTCCCCAACTTCACACATCAGAAAGTGAGAAAAAAAAATATATAAGTGGTCAGGTTTTAGGCTCGGTGAGAAAATTCCATTATAAAAGTAATCCTAGTACTATCCCTTAAATTACACTTTTCTATTTTCTTGTTTTGCAGCTTTTTCGTTAGTCGATGATTGGGCTTGTCTGTATGGCACACGAGTTGTGCGGCAAGCCAACGCATCAGGCGGAGCTTTTGGAAATTGAATTTTTTTCCCTCTCTTCTCTCTCTCTCTCTTCTCCTTTTCTTTTTTTCCCTTTTCTCTCTCACTTTTTTCTCACCTTTAAGGGAGAAAAAGAAGCGAAAAAAAAAATTATTTATTTTTTATTCTGTGCAAGTGAGCAATTTCTAGTGAGGCAACTCGTGTTTTGATAAGTGGTAAAAAGCTGCAAATGAAAAGTTTACACCGCGCAGGAATTTTGATGACAGCTTCGACGTTTACTTTGGGTTTTTCTTGTGTGTTTTCACCCCTATTGGGATCCAGTGTCAACTCGTGCGTTGCCATAACTTTTAACTTTACTCCGGGGCACCGTATAGAAACGCCTTCGTTGCAACACACCCACACGCTCACCCAACACTATACACAGTGCGCTATATAGACACTGCGAGTGAGTGTGAGTTTGTTGGCTCGAATTCTTGTTTCATTTGCTCTGGCGTCTAGCCAGACGGAAAAATTTTTCGGCCATTGTCCTCCGCGTGATGAATGGACTATGAGGTCCGGAAATGGGGTCATCGCCATTCTCCGAATATATGGGCAGAAGAAAAGTGGTTTCAATTGGGATAATAAGAATGCGGGTTTAGTTGGTGGGTGGGAAAAAGGGGTGGCGAAGACGACGTACGGGTGATTGGAAATGCATGCGGGTGGCTGGCAAACTCGGCTCGAATGATCAGCATCCTAGAAAAGGCGAGTTAGGATGGAAAGAGAGGGAAAGAGAGAGAAAAGAGTGAGAGTAGCGTTTGGCCAATCAGTGTATGGGAGCGACACTTTTCCTTTACTGCCCCCTGGTGACGAGAGTCTCATTTCGACTGTTTCTCGATTCCTCTCGGAATGGCCAGCCTCAAGCAGTTAACTTTTGCCGTAAAATATCGATGGTTTGTGACGGCGAGAGAGCAGCACAGGAAGAAGAAGAAAGTGAGAGAAAAAAAAGAAACAATTCCGACGAGTGACTCCCTTTAGGATTTTTATACATTTCCCTCTTCAAATTGATAGTTTCCGAGGTTGTTGGCACCAAGTGCCACCACATTTTTCACGTGTAATTTAATTTAGAAACTTTTTTCTCTCTCCTCCTCCCCCCGTCGAGAAATATGATTCGGCCAAAACGGTACAGGCCGAAACTTAAAATGAAAGATAAATATTTCCAAGTTTTACCGAAGCGATCGTGGTTTGCTCGATAAGAGACGTCGACGTTCGTTTCCCATTTCCTGTTTTCCCCAAAAGGTGAGTTTGAGTTGCCATAGCAGGGCGCATTAGCTCGGCTGTACTGCTGATCTCGTGGCACCTCATAATCTCGTCATTAGTCGGCGCCCCGTCGTCGTGGAGATTGATCGATGGCGTGAAATGCGAGTTGGATGCTGCTGCTGCTGCTGCTGCTGCTGCTAGCTGCTAGCTGCTTGCCTTCTGCTGCCCTCCCCCCGCCCGCTTGTTATTCGGCCGATCAACACGAGAGTCGAATCAACTGCGGATCTTGGAGATCAATTGAATTTGCAAGTCTGGGCTAAGAGATGCCTTCCAACTCTACCGACCCTCTTGCTGGCGCTGGTGGTGGGGCGGGAGGGAGATAGAGCGGGTGGTGTGGTGTGGTGTGGTGAGGGAAGTTCGGAGCAATTGCCAAGGAGCAAATCGAAAGAATTTGCAAAGGCATTCGTCTCTTTTCTCGGGTAGTAAATGCGCAGGTGGAAAAAGGGCGTATTTTGAATGCAGAAGCAAGAAACATGGTGATGCCAAGGACTTGCAAATCAAGCGTTTTATTCTAACGGCTATCATTAAAGCGCACGAGTTTGTGCCTACAAACTGGTATTTATCGTTAGTTCAACTAACCGAACGAAAAGCGATTCTCTGCTTGAAAATTGCTTGTTGTTTACTTTTTAATTTAAAAATGAAAAAATAGAAAGATTTTCAATCTATAAACCACTTTTGTAGTTTCAAAGGGAAATATTTGCTTCACACACAGTATTTTAAAAGTATTTGTCGTTTGTAAATACTTTTGAAGGTTTGTTAAGCAAATATTTTTGTTTTTAAAGTTTAAAGCTTTTCTATTAAAAGTTGATGTCAGTAAAAGAGGTAAAAAATTATATTTGTTAACTTTAAAGGGGAATAGATTAAAAGTTTTATTTATCAGTTTTAAAATTCGTTGACAGAACTCTCGTCTCAAGTTTATCTCGCAGTGGGTTTAGGTAGCAAGCACGCGTGCAATTTTATCCTCCGTTTACGATATCAAAGTTAAAATTACTTAAAGTTTAACCAACGTGTCAGTTTTCATTATCACACGATATAAAAAAATAAAAAAATGATAAAAAAAAAAAAAAAATCTCATTCCATAAAAGACGAGTGGAAAAAAATGAAAATACGAACGATGACTGCAGGGAAAAATGTCAAAATTGGCAGGGGCAATTTATTATTTCACCACAACATGTCTTCTAACATTTCTTATTACTTTTAGCCTGTGTACATCTGTTGTGGAAAGCAATTACTATGTTTAGCTCTCTTGTCTACAATTTCGAGATCATCATGCTGCTACCATGACAACTGCTTGTGCTTACCACTGGGCGTGCATCAGGGTGTGGACGACCAATCTCTCGCACGACTGCTGAAAGCCCATTAGAGACGCCGTTTGCTCGTCTCTTCCTTCTGTCCATGGTCTCCAAACGAACACGACAGACGGATGAGCCGTTCGTCTTCACTTGCCCTCGTTCGGGCGCGGTACAAAGATCAATTTATGGACGTGCGACCAGATTCACCCGAGGATTGCATCATCACGCACATTGTCCTTGCTTCATTCGATCCATCCATCTCCATCCGAGGAAACCCACGAGGCCGATCCAAAATCCTCCCGACCTCTCTTTGGGGGTCAGGAGGAGCACGCGCCATGACGCGCTCCACTGGTGCCAGAATGCGCACTAAATTATAGGCACAAACGCCACCCTCTGCTTTTCCCAACTTATTCATTCGACTTTGCATTTGGAAAAAAAATTTTAACAGAAACTTATGAAATATTCCCGGCAAAGCACTCTTAATGGTATTTTTTTTAAATATTTTTTTCTTAAAGTTTTTTGGGTTTTTTTCTGTTAAAATTGTTAGGCGCAATGTGAGAAATTGTACGTTTTACTCGTCTCAACGTTTGTTTTTACTCTGCTCTTTCTCTCTCTGTTTTTCCCATGTGTGCGAGTGCAGTTTCGTCTGTTTCGACTGTTTTGCGCGAAAACGGACGAAAAGTGGGAATTTATATCAATAATTCAAAGGCAACAAGAGAGATCAAAGGTTCAACCTTAAGAGTAAGAAAAGTAGTTTACATTTTTTTTCTTAGCTGTTGCTTTTCACTTTGCATCGCTCGACTGTTTATTTTATTCAAAGTGTGTCGAGCCTGATTATTTTCCAGCTTAGTTTTCCGTCATTTCCTTCACGCTCCGCGTCACAAAAGATGTCAGAAGGCGTTGATGACGGTCAATCGATAGGATTAAGTAGTAATCTCTTTCCAGCTGCGATTATACTTCAATCATGGCTCAATGTGGCAATTTGTCTTGTGTGGGAATATCTCAACTTGCGCACCAATAACTTCCTGCACATCAATTATCCCCGAGTTGCTGCGCCAAAGATGATGAGGAAATCAATGGACAAGATAATTTATTGGCTCAAAATTTATTTCTTGTTTTTTTTATTTATTAAAAAAAATTTTTTTTCTTTGTGTAGATGCACGAAATTTTTAAACACAACTCAAACTGCTACGGATATTCTAATTTGAGTGGAAATATAAAAAGAAGGGTTTCTTCTCTCAGACAAGAAACTCGCATCATAAAGCCATCGGGGAATGCGTGGGCGGGTTGGTATTTGTCCCCGGGCGTATGGGTCCTTAAATCAAACCGCGTGTGACAAGAAATGCCGCTTAAATCATAGCGTCTCGACATACGGCGCAGCATTTTTTTTCTTCCTAAATAGAGACCATGAACAATTTTTGAGCAGCGAGCCAGCTGTTGGTAGTGCCACGAAACATGCGTCGCCGAAGAAACGCGGCCCATTACAAGTGAATATGGCCTGGAGAGAAGAAGCCAAAAGAATCATTCATCTTGCTCGTGGCGCCAATTAGG
The DNA here is from genome assembly GCA_034695885.1 of Geophilus flavus. Lineage (NCBI taxonomy): Eukaryota > Metazoa > Arthropoda > Chilopoda > Geophilomorpha > Geophilidae > Geophilus > Geophilus flavus. The sequence continues at coordinate 6,796 of JAQFZO010001659.1, forward strand.
CACTTCCCTTTCTCCCACAAAAATACTCCGTTTCAATTGAATGATAAGGCAGAAGATGCTACTCATCTTGCTGTCACCGTACGCCACATTGCAAATAAATCACGCGACGCGCCCGTTTTGTGTGTACACACAACTCCCTCTACGATTTTAAGTCGTAAGTACTCGAGAGAAAAATCTTATTTACATCTAAATTGTGTATTATGCGTATATAAAAAATTAAAATTAGCAGACAACATATTAAATTAAACGCTCTTATCGTTTGTTCGTTCGTTCATTCACTTTATAGACGTGTGTTTACTCCCTTAAATAAATGAAGTCACTTAAAAATAATGCAGCATTATATGGGACGACAAGAAATAAGAGTACAGACCGAAGCTGCTTACAAGTATTTTCAGTGCATTAATCCCCACTGAAAAGCGACGAAAACAAAGGCAAGAAAGGAAAGTTAAAGGATATCTTAGTGGTTGCAATCCCCATTCATTTCCCGCACCAGCCCATCCCACCTCCTGATTGAATCGGTTGCAGTGTGCAGACGACTCGTGCCGGAATTGGCAATCTGCAAAGCCATCTGCACGCGCATGCTAATGCGATAGTCTGCGCTCACCATCGGCGCTTCTCTCTTCACTTTTTTCTTTTTTTTTTCTTCTTTACCTCCACTCTGTCTGTAGAAGGCATTCAAAGGACAAACTCCACTAATGGACCACCGCCCTCGCTTTCACATACACAGCGGGGATGGGACTTGTAACACGGGTTACCTGTATGAAAGTGGACGATGGAAGGCGAAATAAGATTTTTTTTCCTTTTTTTATGTGAGGGTGAGAAACGCGCTGGTGATTACTAGATTTTTTTCTTCTTAACACGAATTTTCCTTTCATATTTTTATATTGGTTTTCTTTTTTGAATTGATGCAATCGAGTGAGGGAAAATAATCCGGTTAGAGTTAATGGAGGTGAAGTGATATGATTTGGTAAATTGGGTTCTTGTTTGTTTGTTTGTTCAACTCTTTAAAGATCCATTAATCCTTATCTTATAATCTGTGTTTGGAAAAGGGTTTTTGAGTGTTTTCATTTCTTAAAAGAAAAGTTTTTCAACTTTTTAAAAAATTTTCTTCGTTTTTTTAGTTATTTATTTGCGATTTCAACTTTTTATGAGCTTCCAGAGTAGAAAATAAAAAGAAAAACATTTATTACGGTTATTTCCCTTATGTTTTTTTCACTTAATATTTATTTATACATTATATTTATTTTTCTAAGAGCCGAAAAGAAGCTCACGGTCAAGATTAGACCGGTGAGGGTGAAACATGTAGCAAATGCTCGTTTCTTGCGTCTTGATTTATTTGTTTTTGCGCCACAAATTACAGTGTCCGCAAATTCCTTTACTACCGCAATCTTTCTAGCTGCCCGTATCTCGGCCGGACACGTGCATCCTAAAACAAGTCGTTTTTTGACGATTCCCCTTTCTCCTTATCACGGACAGCGGGCAAATGTGGCGCAAGAAACTCTTTTGTGAATATTTTTCATTTTGGCAGCAGATGGGCTCTGGGTTACCATCAAAGATTTTTCTTTCTCCCGTTGCCATGACAGCAGTTAAACATGAAAAGCGCTATCTGGTGAAGTTTGCTTCTTCTCGAGAGTCAAAATCGATTCTCTGTTCAAATTTACACGAACCCATTGGCATGTGTCGATTTTTCTATTCCAATGACTTTTTCCCTCTTCAACATTTTTTATCCGTGTTTTTAAAAAGGAAAAGAATAAAATAGCAAAACTCCTACTGTATATATGGATAGATTTTAAAGTGGTAAAAAAAAAGAGTTAAAAAAAAGGGCAACCGAACTGCAAATATTTTTTTCTCGCTCTTTTTTTTTCACTTTACTTTTTTTTATTTGACGTAAGCGAAACATTTTTACGAGGCTTAGAACGGTTCCTAATGCGATTATTTGTAATGTTGAGGAAAATTTACTCGTTCCTAAAATGCGCTAGAATTGGGGCGTTTTTCTGTCTTATAGAAAATAACCATAAACTGAGTGTTGTAAATGTGCAACAAACTTTCTTTAGTGCAAATGAAAAACTTAGACCACCAACCTCCCTTCTTTTTATTCTCTCTCCCATTTTCCTTTCTCATGGAAAAACTATTGCCTTTTTCTAACCATAATTCAAAAATATAGACCACTTATCATCCTCCCCCATCCTCACTTGGAGGAAAATTTCAGTATCGAGCAATTGGGAATAAATAAAATAAAAAAAACTTTTTTGAGTCGAATGCATTTTGAAAACTTTAAGAAAAAATAAAAAGAGTAAAATAAATCTTAAATGACCATCAGTTTTAATTTAATTTACTCTTCTTTTTAACTTAATCACTTCAAGTTGGCAAGTTAATTCCACGGATGTAAAGAGAAATGCTTAATAACAACACACACACACTTTAAAAGACTTCCCACAGAGTAAACTAAGTCCACGTTAAGAACTCTACGGGTGTATACACAGTAACACACACCTGTCAAAAATCCCCTTCGTATAGACTTCGCTTCTATTTTTATTTATTTTTTATTTACTAAAGGTTTCCATTTCTTGCATTATTTATGACTAGATGGTCCGATTGGACAAATTGTCGAGCGTTGTATACGTACTCGAGTGTTGGACTCCCCTTCGAACACTTAACCAAGTGAGACAAATCCCGTTAAGTTGTTGACACTCCATTTATCTTTCTTTCTACTAAAGGGCAAGAAAGGAACGTAAAGTTTACGCATGAAAACGAAGATCGGGGGGAAAAAAACACAGAGGAGACCCGGTTCCAGCTGATTTGACACCACAACTTCTTAGGTCCACCTTCAACGCTGGCCAAAAGCTCGAGAGTACTCGGGTCTTCCTTTTTAATCTGCTTATCGGTGCCCAACTGGCTGAAGCTGAAGGCCGTCTCGATAAATCGGGCTAGCACTTCAGGATCCTCGACACTCGCCCAATCTTGGCGTCTGATTGGTCAGTAGGGACCTAGGCACAATAAAGTTTGAGCTGTGGCGCCGATTCAGCAACACTTCCAGAGTGGTTTGTAAGGTACTATATTTCCTTGCTGCTTGTTTTTTCACATTTTTTTGCTTCTCCAACACTCCCAAACCGAGTTTATATACCACTACAAATACTGGTATCGCTTGCTGGTTCCAGGAATGTAGGAAATGGAGGAAAAAATCAAGTTGTTTGTTGTTGTTGTCGTTGGAAATAAATTTAAAAAAAAAAAATTTTTTTTGCTTATATTTAAAAACCCGGAAAATAAAGTTAAAAAATAAAAAAAGAGGTAAGTATCTTTGCTTTTTAAAATGTAGATTTTTGTGCGCTCGTTATATATGCATGAGAAATGCCAAGGGACAAGGAAGAGTGAAAAGAAGAAATACAATCACAACACAATGAGTCCCAAGTAAAGTAAGACAGAAAAATGTAAATGGAAAAAAATGGTTTCTTTCTTTAAAATAAACAACCTTATTTAAGAAAAAAAAAGAAATAAGAAATAAAGAAGAAGAAATGTAAAGTTAGACGGAGAGGGAAAAGGGGAAAAAAGAAAAGAAGTGTATTTCCACTCGAGAAGTCTAAATGTAGCTGGAATATAAAATCAATTTTTTAGAGGTTGTAAAATATAAAATAAACATTTTGATATTTTTTGAAGGATTAAAGATAATAGAAAGATGGGGAAATAATTCAGCAGTCAAAAACGCTTGAAATGAAGTCTTTGTAGACTGCATTGTAAATCATTCAACTGTCAAGTTAGAGATATTTTTCCAGGTTTTTTTTTTTTTTTCTTGTTTGGGGTTTTTTTTTTGGTGTGTTTTGAATTGGGGCGTGAGTTGGGGGGATGGGTGGATAAATCTCTCGTGAGGGAGTGAAGGAAAGGAAGGGAGTTTATGGCGATATCCGTCGGATATAAGATTAAAGTGGCGTCCAACTGAGAGTTTATATATCTATGAAAAATGAATGGCTCTCACTTTTGTTATATGGTTTTTTGAGTTTTTATTCCACTTTTATTGCTATTTTGCTATTAAAAGGTTTTTTTTCTTGGTTTACTTGAATATTTCGCGCATTTAAACGTTTTCCGATTTTATTTTCTTTTATAGTTATGACAGTTTGAAGTTTTTCTTTCCCATTTTGGTGGTTGCTGGAAATGGCATCAGATGGCAACACACTACTAACATGTTGGGGAGAGGCTTGATCTTTGAAATTGATGTTGGGTGGTGAATCCCAATCCTCGATAGATGTCGTTTTGGTTACAGAAAGAGTGAGGCATTGCATCGGGACAGCCTCCCACCCATAGCAGTTTATTTTCGATCAGATCAATATTATTCTTGCACAACTACTCACATGTTTATCCACATACTGTATATTTAAGTCTCTTTTCCGAATTCAAAATTGAAAATAAATATTTCTACTGTTTTAATGGCATTTTTCTAAATATAGGTTGTGATAATGTGGTATTAAATATAATTTTTTCTTGTTGCAAACTTATATATTGATCCCCATTTTTTGTCTCTAGGTCAAGTGGAGTGTGTGAAATATGGTTTGACCTATAATAACAATATCCTGAGTCGAGGCACCTCCTGTTGATGTGAGGGTCAAGCGATATGAGTGAGAATTTCCGTCAAAAAGAGGAGTACTTCAAGGCCCTTTCAGATAAGAATACATTTTTTATTTTCATTTTTTTTCTCTTCTAAACCCTCGATAGAACTGCCTTTTTTTATAATGCATGAAACTACACGTGTCGACATCACAGATATTTAAATTTACACATTTTGTATGCATATTTTTAAAAAGAAAATTAAACTATAAATTAATAAAACTAATGCGAGGGAAATTGACCATAAAAAGTGAAATTTCCAGCTGTTAAAGCTGATACAACAAGAAGGATTAAAAAAAAAGAAGAACAATTTCTTGTAGTTCTAATTATACAATCATCATAAAAGTGTTAGAGTTCTCTTAATGCGAATCCTAAATATTTCCGGTAGATGGGTTAGACCATAAAATTAGAAATTGCCAACACCATCAAAAACCAAGGCAATAAAACCAGCAACTCGTTCACTAATTATTTAATAAGTCGACTATTTAATTTAGCGTTTCTTAATCTCCTAACAGTTGCATGAAATAAATACGTGTGATGTAAAAAAGGCAACCGATGTAATGATACTTTTAATTTTTTTTTTCTTTCTTCCAGATTAAGTGTGGCTGCTCGAAGAAGGTTGTTCGACTGCTCTGCGTTGCCATTTGAACAAGTCTCTATAGGCTTTTCTATATTCCGTACTCATCAGTACGTAAATGATGGGATTTATGCAGGCACTCATGAAAATGAGTATGTAACCACAGATGTTGGTGACGGGAAGCGTTTCCTCTTTACCGAACACCTTGACCAACGTGACGGGCAGGTAACAGGCGACGAACGAGAAGAAAATTACCAAAATCATCTTGATGAGTCGCAGATCTCGAGCTTCTCTTTTCGCTTGCCTTGCGTCGACCGCTTTGACGGGTTCGGAGTGACCCGTAGGAGATGGAGAGATTCTGGAGCGTTGCTTTTGCGTTTTGCGCGCCGCTTTTTGGGTTCGTCGCACGATCCAGAAAATCCTCACGTAACAGAGGATGATGACTATGCAGGGAAGCCCAAAGGCGACGATAAAGAGGAAAGCTTTGGGTGATTTGTTGTTTACAGGTAATATGCTACAGGAACCGACTTTGGGATCGAAACCGAATCGCCCCCAAACACCCAACAGAGTGGGAACTAAAGTTCCGAACGAGAAAATCCAAATGGCAGCGATCATGAGAGCGAGACTCCAAAATCGGTAAAATCGAGGATACAATTGTTGGTGAGCGATCATGACGTATCTAAAAATTCATGAATTAAATGCATAAACAAATTTTACAAAAAAATAATAATTCACACGTATTAATTTATTTATTTACCTATTTATCGTGATAGCCAATACGGAAAACAAGGACACTGCCACGTTACTGTATCTAAAAAACGGGAAAAGTTGACAGAGAAGTTCCCCGTGGACCCATCCACGGTGCAGGAAAGTGGACACGACCAAGGGCAGGTTAAATCCGCAGAAAAGTAAATCGGCAACGCTCAAATTTATGATAAAAGCTGTCGTTGCATTGTGTAACTGTAGATCGGGAATGCGCATGATGAGGTAAACGAAAAGAAATAGAAAAATATCGAAAAATAACTTACTTTTTTCGCTTTTGTTAGTGCACAAATCGTGAGTAAATTTCCAGGCACGCCGATTGTGATGAACAGGACACAGCAGAAGACGGCAAAATACAGTAACGAGGGTGGGTAATCGTCCAAAAGACTTCCTCCATCCGTAATTGGTTTAGGCGTCGTCACGAAAGGAATGTAGTTACTGTAGTAGTCTTCGCTATAATACGTGTCATCCGATTCCATTGATTTCGATGGACTTTAACGAGAGTCGAGCATCACCTCTTGCAACAGATCCCGCTATTTTGGTGCAACGAAAGGCTCTCAGCCTTGATAATTATGATGCGGGTGGAGTAGGTAACGGATGTGCCGAGCATTCATTTCCTTTGAGCTTATAGCATTGCTGACTACTGTTACACTCGTCACTCGACGCGGAACAAGTTCGAATGTCAATAATAGATCGGTGACAGGCTGCTTTAAGTTTTATTTATATTATTTTCGTATCGGTTTAAAAAAAAATTTATTACAGTACGGTACCTACATGTCAATACAAAATTATTTGTGTACTGTATGCGTTTTAATTACAGAAACTGTAGCAAAAGCAGGTAACTTAATTAGATTAAACTTTGAGTTCATCTTTAATCCTAGGTCTGTAGTCCAGTATTTATAAACATGACACTCGGAAGTTGTTGCTTGGAAAATTTTTCTTTTCTAGAATTAAACTTTATGTGAAAAATTTACAATTTTTTTTCCTAATTATAAATACAACGAAGAGTTCATTAAATGAGCTGATGCACTAAAAGAAAAGGCGTGATCTTTAAAATCATCACCAGTATCCCACCAAATCTTTTGAGAATATACAATGTGAAATGTGTATATCTTAATATTTTGCACATCACGGGTCCCATTGAATAGAATCCAGGAATACCCAAACTGTTGATCGCGTGCGTCCATCTGGTGACTTCAAAGCGAATTACACCGAATATTCACTCATTTGGGTTGTGGCGGCAGAGTAACCTGAGGTTTTAAAATGTATGTTCCTGCGTTCCTGCATTGGTTTCCTCTTGTTTAGCTTTTTATTGTCAAAACCCCATGATACATTGTTTGTCGATAATTAAAAACGCGATAATAATAATTGAGAATTTATAACGATCGTAAAATATACACTTACATATCACATGAATTAAAATTACAACATGCAATTATGTTGGCATAAAAGACGGTAGGGGGGGGGGGGTCGAACAGGGAACTCGCGATAGGGAAGAAAGGATAGTACTATCAGCAGCTGCAAATTCAGACGAATGTTGAACGTGAGGACGATGGTAAGGTATAGAAAATTGTAGAAGTATAGCAAACAGTACTGACACATTTACTGTATCAGCAGCATAAGTCTAGTACATAATGGGATTACAAAAGATGCCAAAGAAAAATACGAAGAAAAACTAGAAGACAATAGTTTGGAAAATGGTAGATCCGAGAGTAGTATGAAAAACTTTTACGTAAAGACGATTCTTTCGTTCTCGTCGGTGTTATTAGTTTTTCAATTCTGTATGCGATTTGTTTTAGAAAAAATACTCAACGTACGTGCAGTACTGTACCCTGTAATTGTTTTGTCATATTGCCACTCGTTTTATTTCATTTTTATTTTCGGAAATCGCCGAAAGAAATAACGAAATGGCATTTTGGAGTGAGTTGTTCCTTCTGTCTACAAGCAAAAGCGGAGAAAATTTTACTTTTTCATATTCGTCAACGCAAGTTGTCGGCTACTTTGCAGCAAGAAGTCGGATGGTTCGAATGTTAAAAAAGTAAAAGAAATGGTTAATAACATCACAAAACATACATCAATTTTTTCCTTCTTCTCTCTTTTTTTTTAACCCA
>JAQFZO010001660.1:0-14836 GCA_034695885.1 Geophilus flavus
AATGCAACATCGAAGTGAGTATAGCAAAAAATGATTTATGATTTGAATGAAAATGATATTTAATGTGTTTTCTGCTTCTTTTTCTCAGTGCTGATGGAATCGTTTCGATCAAGGCTGACGCACCTGATACCATTACTTCGTTTTTCATCACCGCTTTTGCAGTGAACGATGAGACTGGTTTGGGTTTGAGCAAGTCACCAGAAAAGGTAGAGTATTTTTTTATCGGTGTGATTTATTGTGAATTATTCATTTATATAAAATTATAAATTACCGTACTGATTTTAATTTCAGTTGCAAGTGTTTCGTCCGTTCTTCGTTGCTCTCAATTTGCCCTATTCGATTGTGCGCGGTGAAGCTGTGGCCATTCAAGCGCTCGTTTTCAATTACTTGAAAGAGGATGTTGACGTAAGATAATGGTTTGTGCCTCAAATTGCAGATTTTTTAAATGAAATTTTCTGTGTTTTAGGCTGAAGTGTCGTTGGAAAACGAGAAAAATGCTCTGGAGTTTGTGGAGTTGGAAAACACTGTAGATGAGGAAAACACTTCGCAAAAGAAATTGACCAAAACAATAAGAGTAAGTATTAAATTTTTCAAAATATTTTATGCAATATACGAGTTTTAAATTTTTTTTTTTTTTAGGCCAAAGCTGGAGAAGGAACTTCTGTTTCCTTTTTGGTATCAGCGAAAAAGTTGGATTACATCGACATCAAAGTGGTAGCAAAATCAACAGTTGCAGCTGATGCCCTCATAAGAAAACTCTTGGTCAAAGCCGAAGGCAAAAAAGTCTACGAAAACAAAGCACTCTTGATCGATTTGAGAAACCAACCCTCATTCGAAGAAAAAGTATCGATCAAAATCCCCAAAGATGCCGTGAGCGAATCCGAAAAACTCGAAGTTTCCGCCATTAGCGACGTGATGGGATCCACCATCAACAACATCGATCAACTTCTCCGCATGCCTTCCGGTTGTGGCGAACAAAACATGCTCAACTTCGTTCCCAACATCGTCATCACAGAATACCTCACCAAAACAAAGCAATTGAATGAAGAAATCAAGAGCAAAGCTCTCAGATTTATGGAATCAGGTAAGCACAAAAACAAATCATAAAACCCAATGAATTAACTCAATATAACACTCGTGTGACTTGATATTGAAAGGTTACCAACGAGAATTGACATACAAGAGACACGACAGTTCCTTCAGTGCATTCGGCAACTCCGACAAAAACGGCAGTGTTTGGTTGACGGCCTTTGTCGTCAAATCGTTCGTTCAAGCTAAAGACTACATCACCATCGATGAAGGGGTCGTAAGCAGCTCTTTGGCATGGTTGGCCAAGAATCAAGCACAGAATGGATCGTTCTCAGAAGTGGGAGAAGTCTTTCACAAAGCAATGCAAGGCGGGTCTGGAAAAGGCTTGTCGCTCACTGCTTACGTTTTGTCAGCGTTTTTGGAAAGCAAGGTAAGAATAAACTTGGGCAAAGAGTGAGTTATAAAAAATTAAAAATGTCTTACCTTTCTTTTTTCTTGTTTTATTCAAGGACATTCATCTCGAAGAGGTATCAATCGAAAATGTGACGAAATTGGCGTTGGAGTATTTGGAGAAGGAACTTCCCAACTTGAAGTCAGATTACGACCTCGTAATCACGGCTTACGTTCTGCATTTGGCCGGTAGTAGCAAGAAGGATCAAGCTTTCGAAATGGTTCAAAAGCGAGCCCAGGTGAAGAGGGATCTCAAGTTTTGGTCTCTTCCACTTCCCGAAGTTAACTCTTCAGTTCCATATTATCAAAGACCAAACTCCGTCGATGTTGAATTGACATCGTACGCTTTATTAACTTACGTCCAAAGAGGTTTAATCACCGAAGCCATTCCTATAATGCGTTGGTTGATCTCGCAACGAAATTCAAACGGCGGTTTCGAATCGACTCAAGACACCGTGATGGGAATTCAAGCGTTAGCCAAATTTGCTGCAGCTTTGACGCCACCTGATGGCTCAAAATTGGACATCAGCGTTGCTTACGGAGACGACAAAAAGGAGTTTTCCATTTCGAAAGAAAATGCACTCATTCTTCACAGAGAACAAGTAAACAGAAACTACATTCCCTTTGTGTGTTTCTGCTCGTTTCTAACAAATATTTCGACTTTTAGTTGCCCAGAACAACTCGCGACGTCACAATTAGCGCAACCGGAAATGGAGTGGGAGTCGTTCAAGTCACCTGGTCGTACAATGTTTTGACCACATCCGAGCGACCCGCATTCTCAATTCACACGAATGCTACTAGTGGAAACGAAGAACTGAATGTCGCTGCATGCGCAAAGTTAGTGAATAATTAAATTAAAATAATTTCGTGAGCATTTTAAACTAATTAAAACTAAATTAATTCCAGGTACACTTATGAAGTGAACGGTGAAAGCAACATGGCAGTCATGGAAATCGATTTCCCATCTGGTTACATTGTCGATTTAAATAATTTACCTTCGATAGACGACAAGAAACTGATCAAGAGAGTCGAAACCAAAAATGGTGACACGAGTGTTGTCGTCTACTTCGACAAGATTGGAAACGAAGTATGCACATCAGCCAAAGGCATCCGCGAATTCAAAGTAGCAAACATAAAGCCCGCATTAGTCCAAGTATACGACTACTATGACCCAGGTAATAAAATCACTAAAACTTTCGAATTACATTCGTATTAACCTATTTCTTTTCCAGTTAAACGAGCTGAACAATTCTACAAAGCGCCAGAAACCTCAGTATGTGAATTATGTGAAACCGAAGTGTGTAAAAAGAAAGAAAAATGTGCATGAGCAGAAGCTAAAAACAAACAACAAATTTCTATAAACCTGTATCACTTTGTCAATCATTTGCACTTTTAAATATCAGCATATAAAGTTTTCCACAAGTATGTAAAACAATGTTACGAATAAAAAAAAAAAAAAAACTGAGTTGATTTCACGTTTTAACGTTTTTATTTGAGAACTGAACCACCTTACAGTGAAACTAATTTTACCTAGTCAATGGATGATGGTTTGGTTTTTGTCTTTCAGAATGTGGATAAAATTTGTCTAACAAAATAAATCAACTAACCGGTTTAAGTCTTCGTCCTAAATATTAGAAATACTAGTGTTATTAGTATTGTAAAGTAACCAAGCACTCGAAAATCGAGTCAACTCTCACAAATTACGTTGAGATGATGTCATAAGCAGGTTGCTGGCGGTCATAGCGTCCGGGAAAAGGCTGTGGTAGTTGAGGAGGGGAACATAAGCGGCTGTGATGACTTTCCCAGCGAACCATCTTCCATGTAAAGCGTTGACCGACGCTACGGCCGACGCGATGCTCGGACATTTCACGTACACGTTACCCTGGGGTGATGCCTTATCCACGAAAACGTGTAACACGCCACCGTGCTTGTTACATTCTTCCACCACGTCGTCTCTGATCTCGGTGTCCCAATTCGGATTCGTCTCTCTATTGAAAGAAAATTATTCCAAGGAAATTTATTAAAATCCTCGATTGCACTACCGACCTTAGTCTACTTTAATAAACAAAAAGCACTAAGAAAAAAAAAGAAAAATTAAAAATATAAAATTGGAGCGAGTCATTTACATGCTGGGATCAAACATGTTGGACAACATGAAGCACTGCGTCGCGATAGGCGGTGTAACACTCTGTTGTCCCGGCAATCCTCCAAGTGGGTTCATGTTCAACGCGTTTGCTGCAGCCGGTGGGATCTCGAATCCGGTTCCTGAAATGTCAAAAATAACAAATGTTAAAAAAAATTGAATAAAATGTCAGTTCAAGAGAAAACTAGGATTGGAAAATTATGTTTAACTTCAGATTATTAAGGTATTTTTTTCTGCAAAACTTTTAAGTGTGGTGCATAACACTAATACATCATATAAAACAAAAGATCACATGTTATTAAATTTATAAAAAATAAAATAAAAATTACCTTCGGCCAATTTAGCCATTAATTGCAATCGTCCTGTTGCTCCGAGGTCGATGCCAGTGCGATCCAATTCGTCACTATCCAGGAATGATGGACCTTGAGAGGTATCGGTGCGTTCTGTTACGTGACCAACTTTCATCAGTCGTCCAGCTAATTCGAATCCATTCAGTTGTTCCAATGCTTTCTTAGCATCCTCCGAATCATGGAACTGTTTCGAGGCAAACTTTAATTAATCGGATAATGCAATAAGTTTGTATTGACTAAAAACTTACTGTGATAAATCCGTAACCTTTAGAGCGACCTGTCTCAGGGTCCATTATTAATTGGATATGATCAATCTAGTTAAAAACAAAAAATTATTTTTAAATAAATGTCCCGAGATAAGTGTTAAAATGGTTGAAAAGTGACCTTTCCGAAAGGTTCAAAAATTCCTCGCAACATGTCTTCTGTGATATTGAAATGTAGTGACCCCACGTACAGACGCATTGGACCCGAACTGCCTTTTTGTAAGTTTGACGAGGATGCAGCTGCTCGATTTTTTTCAGCTTGTGTCGGTTGTACGATAATAGGTACACCAAGTAGTTTTTGACCAGCTAAACCCAAAGCCAAAGGTACAGAATCAACATCTCCAAATTCCACGTATGCGATTCCTTTAGAACGCCGCGTTTTGTTGTCTGTAATAATTCTAACATCTTTCACCTATAAAATATATAAAAATTATAAGTATTTCTCTCATTTTTTAAAGAGAAAATAATTTTACCCTTCCAACAGACGAAAAGAATTCCTCTAGGTCACGTGCTCGAATGCGTGCTGATAACTGCATGCAAAAAACAGTACGCTGATCACGTTCTTCGGGTGTCAATTCGGGTTCAGGTGGTCTGTCACAATAAAAACCAAAATTAATAACAAATTCATAAACTTAAAACCAAAAAAATAATCAAATCAACCTTATTATTGGGCTTGGTGACCGTCGTCGTGACCTTTCCTCGCGTCTTTCGCGCCGTGGAGACTTAGAATGTTTTCGATCTCTATCTCGTTCATCCCGTCGCCTACGGTCGCGATCTCCTCTCTCATGACGATCAACTACTCTATATTATTTAAGAAAAAAAGAATACATAAATAAATAATCTAATTATCTCGAAAAACCAATTCAACTTGTGACATTATTATCAGTGACTTCAGATAAAATTGTGGAAATGTTTATCAGCAAAACCTTTAAGTATGGTGCATGGATTGTATCATCATTAATCACTTAACAACGTTTTCATTTCAACTCAACTCACCCAGTTCTGTGGCGGTCACGATCACGGTCTCTATCTCTACCACGACTACGACTCCTACGACGCCGGTCCCGATCACGTTCTCGACTATGGCTCCTCGAACGACTGCGCTTTTTACTTTTTTTGCTCCTAAAAGTAAAAAAAAATTACTGATTAAAATTTATTCTCAAAATAAAATAAATGTAAATAAAACTCACGACTTGGATTCTTTCTCGCCATTCTCCTTGGATTTTACGGCTTCATCCTGCGATGTCAAAAACAGCAGACAGTGAAGACAGGAGCCAGGACATCATATTTTGAGTTGGGAAAAAGGGTTACAGGAATACGAAGAGAAAAAGGTGGGATGGGAAATAAAACACAAAAAAGAAAGAAAAAAAATACTCCAAATTAGTTAATTTACTTTTAAGTCTACTTTTAGGTTACCTTAATTAACCAGAAGACACTTAACTGAAAAGAAAATATTTAAATTCTGTGTATAGGGCTACTTTAACTAACATTATTAATTTTTTTCTTTTCTATTATTTTTTTTTAAAAAAAATTATTTGCTGGCACTGCGATAAAGGGGCGACAAATACACATACTGTCAAATAATCTCATTCATACATCTCAATCACTCAAAAGATAAAAAAAATGCACACGGGGAAATTGAAATTAACAAAAAAAATTGAGATAAAACAACAAAAAAGCTGTATTTACAGAAATACAATTTTTTTTTCTAGTTTATTCATTGGTCCCGCCCATGAAACCAATCGAATTCCAAAATAAATTAGCTATATATTTTAGTTTTCGATGAATGACTGCTAACCACCTCTTCAAGTTGTTCCGCTTAGTCTTGCGATGCTGATCCATAGGAAGGTTGCCTCCTTGCCAACCCTGAGACGAGAGGAACGGGAGACCGTTTGAGAACTCGTCACTAAACATTTAAATTTTATATATTTATAATTTTTTTTCAATTATCTTTATTTTTATTTTTTTAAAAATAATTTCAAAACCAATTATTAAATTTTCCCTTTAGTCAAAAACAAATTTTGTATATATAAAAACAATTTTACATTTTTAAAAGTCTAATCAACAACAAATATGTATCATATTTGCTGTTTCGATTTCATTAAAACAAAACATTGAAGCCCTATTTGCTCTACCTCGTGTGTTCCATTTTTCAACGGTACAAAGCTGTGGATGCAAGTTGTACATTTTGTATGTCATGTGGGGGTCTATAAGATACAAACGGGGAAGAAACGTATATAAGAGGGGTTTTTTCACTTTCAAACTTTCAATTCATCCCTTTATTTTGTTTCCACATGTGCCAGCAACTGTGGAATTGAGTAGATGCCCTCGTGAAGATTATCTAAAGATATACTGACTGCTCATCACGAGTTTCTCTCCGCTTTAAATTAAGATAGAGAAATGTGAGGGAAAAATTCGTGACTAGCAGAACAGTGGAGCAAAAATAATAAAAAAATACAAAATAAAAACATGTACCTCATTTAACCCACGTTAGCATGAAGGTAATTTGATTACTTTATAGATATAATAAATAAATAAAAATCGTTACAAATTACCCGTGTTTTGCTTCATGCTAGCATGGAACGGTGCATTCACCAGTTTACTTACCTTTAATTAAATTTTAAAAAAATTAAGACTTAATTAAACAAAACCACTTTTTTTTGTATTAGATTGCGTATATTTCCTTATGCAATTAACTAGTTTTCCTTTAAAACGCATAAATTGTGTTTAATTTGAAAAGTGTCCGTTTTTTTTAATCTTCCATTTATGTTTTTGTATGTTTGAAATTGGAAAGAGAAAAATTACTACACGCAACAAAATCGTTTAAAAGAAGGCACCCTCTGCTTCTCGGGCTCTAAGGGGTTGAAAGCTTTAACCTGCAAAAATTGCAGAGAAGGCTTTTAACAAAAAATATGCAAAACATAATCAAAAAACACAAATATTTACGTATTCTTTGCTTTTACTGGTATTTACCGATTTCCAACGTACTGAATTAATACAAAATCACCATTCTCTCCCCTACAAATATTCAACAACCAACTCAAGTGATTAGACTCAAACACTGTAGTACAATCCCAAAAAAAAAATAAAAAACGTAAAAAATTATGACTAAAGCATGCACGTGAGGCGATAACTTCAATTTGGAGTAGTTTAGGCGTGGAAAAATACTTGGTTCTCATGTAGCGCTGGTTGCCTTGCTTTAAACAAAATGGCCGCCATGTTCTGCTGCAAATTTGTAGTCGTCGCCTCACATTTACTTACTTACAAAATATTTATGTTATAAAATTAAAATTACACAAACCCCTTTCATGTATGGTGCTTCGAGCAATGCTTCTACGTCCAGATCGTCGGCCATGCCTTCTGCTTGCGAATTAACCATGCGGTTTATGAACCTAACAAAAGAACAAGATTAGGGTTAGGGTTAGGCTTATGGCCGCTTCGCGTTTCGCTGGCTTTTACACGCATCGGATGGGTAGTGCCTTTCAACTTACCTACAAATATACAAACGGATGTCTAAATATTGTTGCTGTAGCACATGCGTTACTTTTTGAACCTTTTATACCGTCCCCAAACGTACAAATCGGCGCGCATACATCGTAGACGTGGAATACGGGACCAGCCAATAGGTCAAGCGCAAGGCTGCATTGCATACGAGAACGATGCGAGACTCGAAATAACGATCAACTTGCCGTGTATGTCGTGTCGGTCTTTCAGTAATTGCTCAGCGACTAGTTTTGCCAGGTTATTGAAATTTAGCGCCTCCTATTAAGTACCAAGGTAAGCTAACTCAAAGTGCAATTTTGGTTCGTAAATTACATAATTTTTATTTAAAGTTGTACCTTAAAATAATTTGTCCATCTGATTTTAAAAATCCGTCTGATCTTCTGTATGATTTTGAAAATTTTGAATGATTTTATGATGATTTTGAACAACTTTTAGAAGATTTTGAATGACTTTTTTTTGAAGATCTTGAGATTTTGTGAAGATTTTTAACGAGTTTGTGAGAACTTGAAGGATTTTGTTAAAGATTTTGAAGGAATTTTGGACGATTTTTTGAACACCATTAGCCTGGCCTGCCGGCCACTGCCAAAAAAAAAAGAGAAGCGTTTATATAAATACAGTGCAGGCAGCTCAATCAAAAATTCAAAATGTACTCAACGGTTGTGGTCAGTCCGTTGGTTTTGGTAGCGTTGCTATTTCCAAACGCATCTGACCTGTTCTACTACAATTGCTTCGCGCATTTGTGTATTGTTGGGGAAAAAACATCAAAACTGTAGTCTATAGTACAAGTTGAATGAAAACAATTACCGGTATCTAATTTATGTACGCCATGTACAGAAGAATGAGTGTAAGAGCAACTTCATATTGATCTTGTACACATGTACGGCGGTACTGAATGTTCGTGGCCAAGTCAGTCAGTTTTTCTTTCCTAATGGCACCATGAAACGAGGATTCCACCAGAACTATACAGTAACAGTATAATGATTAAAATGTTTCTGCTATACCTTAGAGTACAATACCGTACCGTATGCCAATTTGCTGCTGGTTTTTTTCCCATTGCAACTAAAAAGGATGTGTGCAGGAGGTAAAAAGTAAAATATGTTTATCAAATCTAAGACAGGTGTTTTACACATAAGATTTTATTTTTAACAGCAATCAAAAGAATTTCAGTTGCTTTATAAATTTTTACTTTTTTTTACTTGTTAGTTACATCGTTCTAAAGTTAATACCATTTTTTCCTCTTCTATTGCGAACAAGACTTCAGCGCATTCGTTTCTGCTCCGGCCCTCCTTCCAACTGCGACGCGGGCCGCTTCTGTTGTTGTCGTTGTGGTGGTTATGGTTGTGGTTGTGGTTGTGGTTGTTGTGGTTGTG
The DNA here is from genome assembly GCA_034695885.1 of Geophilus flavus. Lineage (NCBI taxonomy): Eukaryota > Metazoa > Arthropoda > Chilopoda > Geophilomorpha > Geophilidae > Geophilus > Geophilus flavus. The sequence continues at coordinate 9,110 of JAQFZO010001660.1, forward strand.
GTTGTGGTTGTGGTTGTGGTTGTGGTTGCGGTTGCGGTTGTTGTTGTTGTTGTTGCTGTTGTTGTTGTCGTCGTTCCTGGTGCTCTCTTTGCTGCCTTTCATTTATCAATCTTTGTCTCTCAACCCCAACCACATGACGACATTTTTTAAGAATAAATCGTTCACTTAAAAAAAATTACAAAGTTAAAATTGTCGTGTTTAAATGAACGTATTAATTTTAGAGCAGAAAACCCCTTCTTTCCCTTAAAATAACATTGTCCTAACAGCAAAAACCGCAGGCGCGTACGGGTGTTTCATGTGGATTAATGAAAATTCCCACTAATATTTTATCTACATCAAGATGAATGTAAATCTTTAAAGCTGACGTACATACATACGCAAAGCACAAAATGATCGCAGCCCAACAACACCGTTGTTGTATTGACTCGATTTTTTAAGACTGATTGGTTTTTCAAGTTTCATATTCGGAGAGGGAGAGGCACTCAGCCACCACTTTTCTCAGGGCGCCAAAAGTCCTAGATCTGGCAGTGGTTTATGCCTTGAAATACAGAGTAGTTGAATGTGCATAATATACTGTACCATGCCATTTGTCAGGTAAATTAAATTTTATGTTCAGGCGGAAAAGGAAATATTACAGTTGTTGTTGCACTTTTAAAAATCTGAAGTATGTGTTTGGGGTGTAAGCTGTTTTGGCTACTCAGTGTAAACCTCCATCTCGTGGTGCAAAGCTTAGATGTACAATCCAAGTCAAAATAAAAATTGTCCTGTGCAGTGAGCAGCATCTTTGACCAAAATATTTCACGTGAAATAAACCCACCTAGAGACTATTTTGGTCAAAGATGCTGCTCACTGCAAGGGACAATTTTTTTGACCAGGATTGTACATTTAAAGCTTGCACCACAGGGTGTAAGTTTACACCGAATAACATAGTAGCCAATTTGGGGCAACAGCTTACACCACAAAACAGTACTAAATTACACATCAGATTTTTAAGTATTTTTAGTTTAGTTTTAGTTGATTTATGAAATTTTCTTGTTTAATGAAGTTATGAGACGATTCCATTAGTCTCTTTCTATAGGATAAAATTAATATGTGGATTTTAGGAACTGGCCTTAGCAAACCATTGTTTCTCTTAGTAAAAGCACCCACGAGAAACTCCTTTAACTTACTTTTTATAATCCGTTTCGCCCAAAATAGGCGCATACGGAAAAACTTTAAACCCGGCTGTTTTGAATAGTACATTATTATCAAGCGTCAAACGTCTAGCATTTACAGCGTTTGGCACAACGAAGGTCATCACTTCTGTTTTTTTATGCGGATACTCAAAAATTACAAACTTGCAAAAATGAGTTGGAACTGCATGATTCCAATCCCCCGCAATTTCAATTGATAATAAATTAGGGCTGCAAAAATTAAATTAGAAAATTAGATATATCTGAAAAACCAAGGAAATTAAAATTCGAAAAAACATTTACTTTTCTGGTTTCGGCTTGAATAACGGAATAGTGCAGACGTAAGCAATACTATCCTTAGATTGGGTAACTTTCTTCTCAATTTCTTCCTCTATACCAAGCCACACGCCATCATTAACTTCTTGCAACTGCATAAAATAATCAATTTAATCACCGATCAAATTGCAGCAAAATATCGATCTTTACCTGCGGAACTAAATTGGTTGAATCATAACTTTCTATATATGCTTCCAGGTTATTTTTGTGATGTTTAGCACGAGCCATGTGTCCCTTCGTATATTTTGCTCCCCATAGTTGCTTAGGCATAAACATTTCGCCGCCACTATCTTTTATTTGATCATCTTCGTGGGACCCTTTTAATAGTTTGATTTTTTGATCAGTTTGAAAATTATCCTGTGTCACCTTTTCCAAAACCCATCTGGCAATTTGGTGACGGAAGTCAAACGCAACTATAAATTGCTTTTTCACCAAATATGCAACATCTTCAGGAAATCCAACTTCTTGAATTGCACGGTCAATCTCGGAGTCGAGGTTTTTGGGAGTTTTTGAGATGCTGGACTTGGTTCGACGTCGAACTTCGGTAAAATCGCTATCGGAATCGCTATCGGGTGGGGTTTGTGCAAGTAGCTTATTTTGACCTCGTCGAATTTCAATAAAGAATCCAGTGAAAGCTGCAATAGCTGTTGCAGCTAAAGATAGAATTGGTTTTTGAAACCGCAGCATCAGTGATGATGACAGTTGGAATTTAATAGTAAAATTTCGTGCATCAATGTAAGAACAAACAAACAATTTATTGTTGTCATTGCAATTGGTTTATGTCCAAGGTTAAAAACGTACAGGATTGCTGGGAACCAATCAAATCAACGTTGTATGTACTGTAGGCATAAAACGGGGTCCTAGTCAGTGGGGACCGAATTCAGTTACCTAAAAGCGGGGTCAAAAGGTTACGTTAGTATGAAATTTCCTCGATTGATTTAATATTAATATATATCTAATTTCAGGTGAAAAAATTTTCTTAAAATTAATTTTATTTCTGTAAAGTCGTCTATTAAGCACGTTGGATAGAAATCAGATTCACTACATTACATTACATTGCAGTGTAGAGAAGCTGATCCCGACCGAACTTTGTTACTCGATCACGGTCCGGAAGTGGACTGGGTCCCCAGTAATATATCCGTAAATTGGATTTTTCCTGTCGACGACAGGCCTTCATCTTAGTAACTAAACACAACTCAGAAGGGCAGAAAATCGCTTTTCAAAAGCGAAGGACGAAAACCACACTAAAGTGCATTTATACCCCCTTTCCTACTATTACGGGTTTGAAAATGTTACAAGCAAACGCTGTTTGATTGGAGAGAGCTACATCAGATCAGCACCCTGACGTCTGAACGCCCTGTTAGAGGTTTGTGTTTGTGCACCATGGCATCTTGGGTGGTGTCTTGTCTTCCACAACTGGGACCGGCATTAACTATGGACAATCGTACAGATTTTATAATGTCTGGTAGAAATGGCCGTGGAAATACTGCTAGATTGCATCTATTTCTCACGGAAACCTCACACCAAATAAAATTAAGTGTGAAGAATTGGTATAAAAGTGGAGTAAAATTTAGTGATTATACGAGGGATTGGTAGAGTGAGGAAAGAAACTGGGGTTGAAAAAAAATTGTTTTATGGGAAAAGTCAAGTATGGAAAAATTAAGTTTTCTGTTTTGCCATTTTTTTTAGGGGGGAGAGGAGAAGGGTTTGCCAATGATGGAATTTGGAGTGAAATAATTTATTCCCATTAGAATGATAGATCTAGTAATCTAGTGTTTTACTTTTGTTGTTATACGTTAGACCACGACGTGTGGGTTGCCATAAATAAAGAAATGTTTTCAAGTTCACTACCAGAGGGCTCGTCCTTTACGTAATTTTTTTTTTTTTTTGATTTATCCCGGATTTATTCGAGGGGTCCGACATTCGACAAAATTGTGTACGAGATTTCTGTGATTTCCATGATTTCTTGTGATTTCCACATGTTTTCTTTTGTCATTTACATGTGATTTCGTGATTTCCATCACAGGATGTACGTGATTTCTCCTATTGTTGTACCCCTCGATTTTGCATGGATTTTGAAAGATTTCTGGGATTTTGAATTGCTTTGTAAGACTTGGGAATTTTGAATGATTTTCTAACGATTTTGAAAAAAATTTGAATGATTTGATTGATTTCTGCGATTTTAAAAGATTTCTGGTATTTTGAAAGGTTTTAGGAATTTTTTTTTACATATTTTGTTCTTAAAGATTTGAGATTTTCATGGGATTTTTGAACGTCTCAACTACTGGTTTTACAATTGTTCAATGCTTGGATACACTCTGGCCTGGAATTTGTCTTGGAAACTTGACAACCACAGTATGTGAGAAATGACCTAAGGCCAGTTGGGGGAATCCCTTCTAAACTTACCCCCTTAGTCCTTTACTAAACCTCACCCCTTTAGAGCAAGCTAAGTTAAACTATTCCAGGACAAGTTACAGAGAGTGTACTTCATAAGTCTATATTTGGGGATTTTCCAAAATCTCCCTCTCCTTGGAAAATTTCCTTTATCTTGATGACTTACGAAAACTGTATTGTATGCATTTTCCAAAAGGAGTCAGAACTTCAGACTTCTTCACATGACTAAAATTAAAACCAGTATCCTACGTAATAAATCAAAAAATATATTGCACTTAAAAATATTTTACAAAATTGTTTCTCTAGACATATATATTACCTTTATTTCATTACCCTTCTCACCAAAATCCAAAAACCCTAAATACTGATTTCTCCATAGTGTTTCAACAGTTGAACCTTTATCAGATTTGGATTTCAAATCCAACAAATCGAGCAAATGAAATTTACATGCTGCATTTTTCTCTGTAAGATTATTTTGTTTTGCCAAATTCATCTTGTAGCGACTTATGACCGGACCTTCGGCACAGGCTATTGTATCCGGAAGTTGCAAGTGGGCATGTTCCATGACTATGATTGCCACATACAATGGCGAAGTCAAATAATAAACAGTTTTTTCATAAACCATATGAATTAACAAGGACCAGATGGAGATTAGCATGATAGCAATCAAGATTCTCTTCAACAGCGAATATTTTGTTGATATCACATCTTGTACCGCTTTTACCAAGAGATTTGAGGATTCTTTGGGTTTTTCAATTTCTTCCATCGTGTGATTATACAGGTAACAAATTCTTTCCTCGATCCGATTTCTTCTGGCAAATGTTCTGGACATCCGGTTTGGTTTGCAATGTTTGACCAAACGTTGAATTAAAAAATAAAATAGATTGATGATGGATAAAATAGATAGGCCAAGATACAGACCGATGTTGCCACCGATGTCGATCAAAAGAGCCAAAAAATCGTAAACGTAACGTTCGGTCAATAGCGTGGTCGTTGGTTCGGTGTTTTGTGTTTGCATTTTAATCTTGTTATCATTGGTTTCCCTCAGCTCGGTTTTTCCTGCCAAGAGTTTCTCATGGCAAAGTTTGGGGCAATGGCAGTCCTTTACTATGCTGGTAGAGTACAGAATTTTCATAGTTCTTGTGTAAACATCTTGTAATTCGTCTTTTTCTCGGCAAATTGGCAGATTTACCAAATGTCCATCCATAAATGGCAATCTGATTTAATTAAAAAAATTATGTTGTTGGAATAATTTCACTCGGATGTCCAGTTTTTATCCCAAACATGTCTTTTGTTGCCCAAATATGGATGGTCCTCAGTATACCGATAAATTTATTCCAAGGATGACTTTAGGACATTCTAATTTTACATAAAGGAGTATGTAACTGCTGGCAGTTACATACTACCACCGTGCATACTACTCACATGGAATTAATTTGGATTTTAAGCATATCCAATATTCCGTTCACACGAGAGTTTTGCATCTGATTCACACACGAGCGAATCGACATCCACTGTTGATGTAAACACAAACTCTGTTCACAGATCTAAATCCAGTGGCTCTGGAACTCCGTTCACCCACTGGATCGGATCCGTGCCCATTCCCACAGACCTGTGCGAGGTGTAGATCTGCACTTACATTGCTAGTTTTTATTTACAAAATGGACACCAAGTGAGATCTCAGATTTTATTCTTGGGCCCTATTTCATAAAAAAATGATTAGTGATTATTCTGATTATTTGATTAGTGAAAAATGATGATTAGATGATTCTTTGTTTCACAAAATATTTTGATTACTTGATTGGTGATTAGTGATTATTTTTAT
>JAQFZO010001661.1:0-14833 GCA_034695885.1 Geophilus flavus
TGAATGATTGGAACTGCCAGTTCCAATCATTAAATTTCTTTATTAAATATACAGTTGTCAGTGACATTAATATGAAATCGTGTATGTCCTTTTCTCCCGTCCGTTAAAATGGTCTTTAACTTTTTCCTCCAATTCCTCGGATAAAATATTTGGTATTTTACCATTCTCGTCATAACGTCCAATGCACAGAGCGTGATATACATCATACGTAGTTGCCTTCTTAGCCTTAAACTGCTTAAAAAGCAGTCTTAATCGTGGACAACCTTTCCTGTCGCCTGGTGTTTTGTCGTTGTTTCTACCGTTGATGTGTTCTGTAACTTTATCCTTTCTTCCCCGCAGTTCCTTACAGTAAGGACATGTGAATATCTTCCTTCCATGTGCAGCAATGCTATTATTAATTATCCTTTGCTCTTCCAATTCTACGTCGAAGTCGTCGAAATCAGAATCTTTGGGTTCTATGGAATTACCATCATCATCTATAAATTCCATACGCCTGATAAATTGTTCGTCGCTCTCGCTTACCATGTAATAGCCTGGAATTCCACGTGAGCTAGGATTCGATTTCCAGTTTTGGTCCAGTAGCTCATCTATCTCTATTTCTTCGTCGTATTCAGAATCTTTGCCATCATCATCATCATCCACAATTTCCGCCTTGCAGTCATTGTCGCGCTTGTTTAGCATGTAGAAGCGGCCCGGAAATTTTACAACCTTTAAGCTGGGGTTTGACTTAATTTGTGCCACCACTTCGGCTTCCAAATATTTTTCATTTAGTGCGTTTTTCGAAAATCTAACCCTCGGCTTTCGTTTTTTTTTTGCTCGATTGCTTTTGATTTTGGGTTTATTGCCCACGGTAACTTAGTTTGTTTTTCTTCTGATTTTCTGGGAGCCATTGCAAAAGAAGTGGTCTTGGAATATTCTTCCTATCAGGTCTGTATGTCGTTCTTGCTGGGGTGTCGGTCGCTAGATGTGTGAACAGGCGGCTATAAGGCACAACTGTCATGAATAAAATAACAAAAATCGATAAAAACCATGAAGTGAAATGACAAAAAGCATTAAAAAGCATTAATAAAATGACGAAAATCTATTCAAAAATTAGTAAAAATCATAAATAAAATCGATTACTTACAAAAGTAGGTAAAACTTGGCCAAAAAGTTTTTGGCCAAGTTATACGGTACCTATTTTTGTCCTTTTTTTAAAGAGTAAAATCTTGCATAGCATATTATAAACTTTAATATTAAGCAAATGGCATGAATTACTTGCAATAGAAATTGAAAAAGCCAGTGAAAAACACTATAGTTACTTGAAAAAACGCAGAACACAATGGCACAGAATAACACGGAAGCAAAGGCTGGCGTCCATCTTGAAGCTGGGCGTGTCAGCAAGGTCAAAAGAGCAGTAATTCCATGCATAACCCCCTGTGGTGATACAGGGGGTTATGTTCCATGGTAATTCTTTCGACCTTGGTGTGTCAGCTGTTTGCGCGCATGCACAGCATTGTGGGAGTCCCCCTTGTGAGTGCGATGTGACATGATGTGATTTGTGGGATGGTGTTTTTGCACTGACTGAATAGCTTCACTGCAGAATTTTGTCCAAAAAACTCTACTGCAACGCATTAACGATCCATCCTAGGTAAAATTTAACGCCAGAAACATTTTGGCAGGTGATTTTGGCTGAAAAAAAGTTGTTTTTATCGACTTAAAAATTTATTTCTGATTTATTTTTAATTATATTTACAGCATTAAAAATGCAATTAACTGCAAAACGATCAATCTGACTAAACAAATCTATTTTTCTGGTGATTCTAGCCCTGGTCTGTTGATTTTTCATTGATCTAACTGGATGATTTTACTTATTTACGCTAAAGTATACCAAGTGGACTCTATAAAACATACAATAAATTCTATTCTTGCAGAGCAGTGAGTGAAATAATGACGAAAGCACATTTCCAGGCAACCAGTGAATGAAAGTCATACGTATTTCTTGTGAATCAATTAGTAAAATTATAGGAACACCCTAATGTCTTAAATGTCTATATTGAAATGTATCGTACAGGGCTCCGTAAAGTTCTGCGCACGTCTATGGGCTTTCAGGCCTTGATGTGTGATGACACACTTCAACAGCCAGCCAACTAGAGTTGAAATTATACTAAGTTCTCGATATTTGTTTGTTACACATCATTGAACAAGCGCTCGCACTCGGACTTATGCACACCATGGTAAAAACAACATAAGGCACCGATACCCAAAACAAAATCAAATAAAAGAACATTATATTTAATTTGGAAATCATACCCAATAAAAGTAATTTTGTACATAATTTATCAAGTCAATAAAGATGGCATTCAGTCGTTCGGTTTGCACCAGAAATCTTATTTTTCAAAAAAATTTTCTAATACGTCCAGCTAGTGATCATGATCAACATTCAGATTTATCCATTCTTAATTTTTTCAAATTAAATATTTCCAATATTTTTTTCACCGTCAATCCACCTCGTCATCCTGCCCTACTCAACAATTGTTGAGTCGAATTTTGTCAAAATCACATTAAAAATTTCGCTAAGCCTTGAGCCATCCCCATATAGTCAACTAACTTAAAAATTAGTGTCGCAGACTGGGAAAAAAAACACATGGTCGAAATCTGTGTCAATTAAATGTGTTTATTTATTAGTAAAAATTTGTTAGTTGTCAGTGACATTACTATGAAATTGTATACGTGTCTTTATCCGGTTCGTTACAATGATTTTTAAATTTTTCCTTCAATTCCTCGGATGAAATATATGGTTCTTGACCATTCTCGTCACAGCGCCCAATCCATAAGGCGTGATATACATCGTATGTTGCTGCCCTCTCGGCCTTAAGACGCTGGAAAAGTTCTTGTAATCGTTGACAGCCTTTCCTGTCGCCTGGTGTTTTGCACTTATAATGAGGCAAACAGTGCATAAATAAATATTTCACATGTAAAAGGAGTTCAAATAGGGACATTTTACACCTATCTTATTTTGCAGTGTACAATTCATTTATCTTAACCAATTTGCTTTCAACATTTTTTGTGATACTGATGAATAAGTATACTGTAGACTGAAATTGATGAGTGTAATGTATCTTTATTTTCTTAGTGAGAATACATTAGTTGTCAGCATCAATATGAAATTGTGTATGTCTCTTTATCTGGTCCGTTAAAATGGTTTCTAACTTTTTCATCTAATTCCTCGGATGAAATATTTGGTTTTTCTCCATTCTCGTCATAATGCCCCACGTATAAGGCGTTATACACGTCATATGTTATTGCCTTCTTAGCCTTATACCGCCAGAAAAGCAGTCTTAATTGTGGACAACCTTTCTCGTCGCCCGGTGTTTTGTCGTTGTTGCTACCTTTGATGTGGTCCGTAACTTGCCCCTTTCTTGCCCGCAGTTTCCGACAGTAAGGACATGTGAATATCTTCCCTCCATGTTTAGCAATTCTATTATTAATTATCGTTTGCCCTTCCAATTCTACGTCAAAGTCTTCGAAATCAGAATCCATGGGTTCTATGAGATTACCATCATCATCTATAAATTCCATATGTCTGATAAATTGTTCGTTGCGCTCGTCCACCATGTAGTAGCCGGAAAATCTTACACCACGTGAGCTAGGATTCGATTTCAATTTTTGGCCCGCTAGCTCATCTATCTCTATATCATCATTGGATTCTGAATCATTATCATCAACAATCCTGTAGATCTTTTTGTCTCGCATGTTCACCATGTAGTTGCTGCCCGGAAATTTTATAACCTTTAAGCTGGGGTTTGATTTAATTTGTGCCACCACTTCGGCTTCCAAATACTCTTCACTTACTGCGTTTTTCGAATATCTGATGTTCAGTTTTCGTGTTTTTTTTCGCTCTGTTGCTTTTAATTTCGGATTCACTGCACTCGGTAACTGAGTTTGTTTCTGTTTGGATTTTCTGGGAGCCATTGAAGAGAAATGTGGACTTGGAATATTCTTCCTATAAGGACTGTATCACAGGTCTGTGGCCTTATTGTGTCTGTATGTCGTCTTCTTGTTGGGGTGTCAGTCGCTAGATGTGTGAACGGGCGGCTTGAGCACAACTGTCATGAATAAAATAACAAAAATCGATAAAAACCATGAAGTGAAATGACAAAAAGCATTAATGAAATGTCGAAAATCAATTTTTAAAAAAATATGTAAGGAAATGAGGAATAAAACGAGGAAAAGCAATAAAAATAAGTAAAGAAAGAACAAAAACCGACAAAAAGCATTAATAAAATGACAAATATCAATTTAAAAATTAGTAAAAATCATAAATAAAATCGATTACAAAAGTTTGTAAAACTTGGCTAAAACGGTTTTGGCCAAGTTATACGGTTCCTATTTTTGTCCTCCTTTTAAAGAGTAAAATCGTGCATAGCCTGTAATAAACTTTAATATTACGCAAATGAAATGAATTACTTACGTACATTAGAAATTGAAAAAGCAGAACAAAATGGACATCAAAGGGAAAAATCTCTCGCCAGTGCTGTCGTTCGTTTCCCTATTCTGGAAAACCCGGTCCGAGGCTACCCGCTACACCGCTACACGAGCCGCTACAGATTCCCCGCCAATCCCCGCATTTCTTTAAGTATCGATTTCTGAGAATCGATTAAATATTGACTAATATCGGTAGTATCGACTAATATTAGGTGGTATTGACTAATATCGGGTCGTATTGATTAATTTCGGCTTATATCGACAGAGAGCGCTACTGAGCATGCGAGTTGTCACTCATTCATTTTAATCAGCGCTTTTTTAAGGTAAAATATTCTTTTATTTTTTTAGAGGCATTCTACTTTTCTGCTTCCTTTCTGGTCGACATTTCCTGCTACTATTTTCCTTGTTTTATTGAAAAAAGCGCCGATATTATTAATCCAATAAAATATCGATTGCAAATGCAGGCAGACTTGAAAATAACGCACAAGTTCACGCGCATGCGCAATTTGCGACAGGACAGTGGGCCCTAGCTGCCTAGCTATAAAATGACTTTGTTGCATTTTGTAGTTACAGAAGTTATAAGCCAAACCCGTCATCGTTGGCGCTCACATAAAGAATTTTTCCAACCTAATCACAATATAGTAACGATGCTTCTAAATCATCGTCGTCATAGCATTTTGACTAGGTTTGACAGTACGAAGAGAGATGTTGTGAGTACTAGATCACTTCCGTACGCCAAATCCTATACACGAGACACCCGACCGAAATTTTTCATCACCTAATGGACAGCCTTAAAATTTCGGCCACTTAAAATTTCGTGTGGAAGTTGTTGTGAGTACTAGGCTTAAGATATGACACCTTAATTAGTTAAATAAGTGTCATCTTACGCCTAAAGGTGTTCAAATGGTGGCAAGGTGTAAAAAAGTGTTTACACACATCACATGCTGTGGACACATATATCTGGATGATGTTTTTGCAATGTCTGAATGGCTTCACTGCAGCATTTTGTCCAAAAAAATCACTGATCAAACAAATGATCCGTACCATCTCATCTAAAATTTAATGCCAGAAATGTATTTGAAGAGTAATTTTGGCTCAAAAATTGATTTTTGATATTTTTTTTATTTATTTTAAATAATCTTTGCAGCATTAAAACTGCAATTACACAAACGCAAATCGATCAATCTGATTGCACAGATCTATTTTTCGGCTGACTAGCTATAGTCTGTTGATTTTTCACCACCAAGTGCAATGTAGAAAACACAGGGAGGGAGCAGTGACTGAAATAAAGGCACATTTCCAGTGAATGATTGGAAGATGTCACTCACTGTTCCTTTTTGAAATTTATCTCATTGACTGATTTCACTCACGTTGGTATCAAACTTATTCCAACCCAGATTTAAAGTCCCTGCACATGCGCAAATATGCATGCATGTGTTCGAGAATGAAAGAATCACGTGATCCTAGTCTCGACACCAAGGATCTCATTAATTTGGATCTTAAAGCCGCAAAAAAAAAAAAATGTTGTCATGACAATATGCGATGAGATTAATAATTAAACATTACTGTATTTTGATACAGATCGATTTGACTTTTTGTGCTATGATTTATTAAATCGTTATAAGATTCTTCCGGCCTCTCGCTCAACCCACAGCGAATCACCGCAGATCAACAACAAGCCATAAATTCGACTTAAAATGTACAGGAGAGGATTTATCAGAGAACAGTAGCCGACATCAATCTGATGGTTGAATCATTGAAACACGGAGGGTAATCAATTGTTTTCTCTACACAACATTTCTGCACTATTATGCAGTGAAGTGGGCCCTAAATATTCGCCAGAATTCGCCTCTTTTGAATCACGAATCTCTTAAATTTGTTAATATTTAATTTTTATACACACAGAACCGATATAACGAAAACAATAACAGAAAGTAAACAAACCTACCGTAAACTCACAAATTCAAACTAGAACCTCACTGTTACGAATTTGAGAAATTCAATTAAATTTTAAATCAAAAATTTGTGACTATCGCGAATAATAAAGGCCCTGTAACCTGTTGTTTTTAAATACTATAGCAACCAAAATTTTAATCATTTATCTATTTTTACAGACTCACAGTCAAACAACCGGGCGAAATTACGACATCAATCACGATGAAAACAACCAACTAATACAAATTCCATCATCAATTCCTGTGCATAAAAACAACTCAGTGCCGTACATCAATTCCTAAAAATGCCAAAAGTGAAACAAATTCCAGCCATATCAATCCAAAGAAGAAAGAAAAAAGTGATGCTTCTAAGCGAAAAAATCAAAGTCCTAGACAGACTCGCATCGGGAGAAAGCGCAAGCGCAGTCGGCCGACATTTCGGTATCAACGAATCGACGGTACGATCGATGAAAAAGAACGAAAAAGCCATTCGAGACAGCGTCGCATTCAGCACATCAACGAGTGCTAAAATGGTATCGCAAGTCCGCGACAAGACAATGGCCAGGATGGAGAAAGCTCTCAACCTATGGATCGAGGATCAAATCCAAAAACAACTTCCCCTAAACAGCACAATCATCCGCGGCATGGCGAAAAGACTATTCGAACATTTACACCTGATGGGGCAAAGAAACGAAGAATCGCTTCATTCCTGCGACTTCCAAGCGAGCAAAGGCTGGTTTCACCGATTTAAAAAGCGACACAGTCTGCATTGCATCAAGAATGTGGGCGAATCGGCCTCGACTGATCACGAGACGGCGTTGAAATTCCCGGAAAAATTACGGAAACTCATTGAAGAGAAGGGATACGTCCCGCAACAGGTGTTTAATGCGGATGAGACTTTTTTATTCTGGAAAAAATTACCAAAAGGGACGAAATTAGTCGGGAAAAAATCAAATCGAGTGTCCCTAATAATTTGTTCCAACGCATCCGGGGATTTTATGGTGAAACCGATGTTGTTACATCGTCATTCGAGTCCCCGGGCATTGAAAGGGAAGGATAAAACGTCGATGCCGGTGTTTTGGGGTGTGGAAAAGACTGGGTGTGTCACAAGCACGTCGTTCATGAAGTGGTTCCATGAGTGTTTCGTGCGGGAGGTCGAGAGATTCTTAGTTTCGCGAGATCTCGAGTTCAAGGTTCTTCTTCTCGTCGATAACGTCCCCGAACATCCAGTCGGGTTGAAATTTGCACATAAAAATGTCGAAGTGATTTTCTTGCCTCCACACACGACATCTCGTGTGCAACCGTTGAATCAGGGCGTGATTGAAAGTTTTAAGGCGAAATACACGAAACGAATCTTCCGACGTATTTTGAATGCGTCAGAAGAAAATTCGGAGGAAATTTCGAATTTTTGGAAGAAGTTCAACATCGCGGACTGTATCACCGACGTCCACGAGTCGTTACGTGAGATAACACCGGCGGAAATCAACGGATGTTGGCGGAAACTGTGGCCAGAGGTCGTGCGGGACGAATCGGTGATTCCTTCCGTCGGTGTCGATCTTGGGGAAATCGTGTCGATGGCGCGTCGAATCGGTGGCGAAGGGTTCGAGGATTTGGAGTTGGAAGAGTTGGAGGAATTGATCGAGTCTCATGACGAAGAATCGGGTGAAATCGAGTCGGAAGAGACGAGCGATGAGGATGAAAGCGATTGTGATGATGAGGTTGGTGTCAAGCCGACTCTCGATGCTGAATCTTTGGGTGAAATAATTAAACTCGAACGAGAATTGATCCAAAAAGTGATCGAATGTGATCCTGTAATGGAGAGAAGTCTTAAATTTAAAAGGGAAATTGAAAATGCGATTTTTCCTTACCTTGAAATCCAAAAAACGATGTTGAAAAGTGAGAAACGAGTGACAAATGGTGAATTTTTATCGTCCAAAACTGAGTTGACGTCATAAGTTTCGTGGTTTTAATTTATTTTGATATTTATTGTTATTTATAATTTAAGTTAATGAAAAGTTAATGAAAATAAAAAGATTGACATTTTAATCATTGCACATATACATATTATTGCAGTATTGCATACGAAAATAGAAACAATGTTTTAAAAGATAAGAAAAAATTAAAAAACGAAACAAATTTTTACACCACCTTTTGCATATTAATTCTTAAATTCTAAACACATGAAATTGTGATATGAAACTTATTTTGATTTGGTCGATCCATCACGTTTCTTTTTCAACGCTTTCATTGCAAACCAACCTCCAATCCTAAATAAATAAGTAATTATTTTTAGAATTTTTGAAAATATTTTGACATATTTTGAAATATTTAACAATTGTTTTTTTTAAATTTATCAAACCTACTTTCGGACAACAGACGGAAAGTACTGAACAGCGTAAACGCCCAAGAGTAATGGCTGAGTGGAAATCCAGGCTTCGTCGACTTTGTTCACAATGGCCACTGCGCACAAGTGAGCACAGCGGTCGGTTGCCATCGTTCCTTTCTCCTTAACGGCCCAATTCTGATTCGCAACCTGTAATCAGATATTTTTACAATAATTAAATATTCAAAAAAAAAAAAAAAAAAAATAGAATCGGGCTGTTTCATATCTCTTTTGAAATAATTTTCTTTACTGACATTTGCACAAAAAAATTTCATCCTAAAAATTTGTCTTGCTAACCTCATAACTCTCGCGAGGTTATAAAACTAAGAAAATCTTTAAGTTGTTAAAAATTATTAAACTATAATATAATTAAAACTAAAATTGATTTCTAAGTTTGCACATTCACAGATGGTGCAGGTGGCATTAAACGGCATAAATGTTATGTTGACGCGAGATAACATAACGCCGCACAAACGGACGTTAAGATGGAATAACATTTTACGAAAAAAGGTTCAAAATTTTGAGCTGGTTTGTACATCATTTGCTAGGTTTGGGGAATAAAGTAACGTGGAAAATCCTACGGTAGAAATGGAATAAGGTAAAAAATTCTGGTAGAAATGGATAACATCGAATTGAAATAGTGCAAAAATAAAAAGGAATAAAATCGAATAGGAATAGAAGCGAATGGGACTAATGTTAATTTGGTTTAATGTGTGAACTTTAAAAAATTGTAACAAAAATTCACTAAAAATCACTTAAAATTTGTGCATAGAATTGACAGAAAGGTGATTAAAGGCTGAAAATCACTACGGAGTGGTTAAAATAAATTTATAATCATGGTTTAGCAACTTAATCTCAGTTTTTCTTTTTAAAAAAGTGTTAAAATCACTCAAATTCTCAATTATTCCCATTCAACACACCAATCGATGATCGATGTTATTCCCTTTCAGCGTTATTCCATCTCTCCTATATGACTTTCAACGTTATTCTACAGTGAATCAAAGATGGTATTCCACCTTGACGTAGTTCCACGCCACAACATATCAAGGAAACGACCATAAATAAACACTCAAGAATTTACTTCTCCAACTTTCGCAGAAAACGCATGTTCGAGGATATTAGACTTCACGACACCCGGGCATAGCATTGTAACATCAATACGATCACGGCTTTTTTCCCATCTCAACGATTCCATATATCCCTGTAAAATCACCACATAAAAAGAATAAATCAACGATTCAATTCAAAAATTCCACATTAAAAATTTAAATCACACACATGCAAAGCATGTTTCGAAGCCGTGTACGTGGCCGACCCGGGAACACCCATTTTCCCGGCCAGACTGCTCATCGTGACGACGTGACCACTTTTCCTACCGATGAAATGTGGCAACAAACAACGAGTCAAATTGACCATTCCAAAAACATTAAGATCAAACAACTGTCGATCCACTTCCAAATCGATCAATTCCCACTTCGCTTTTTGTGCACGACCGGCATTATTGATCAAAATATCGACCTAAAATTCAAATGAAAATTTTTTTTTTGTTTAAATAAATAAAAAAACAAATAAATATTATTGAATTTATAATTTTTTTTGTTTTTTTCCCACCTGTCCGAATCTGCTCAAAACTTCCTGCACCTTTTGTGGATGAGTAACGGTCGATGTTACATCCATTACCTGAACCAATACATCATTTTCAGTCAATTTTCCTCGTTCTTAAAACATAATTATATAAAATTAGTTGATAAAATTTTATTTTTCAAAATACAGTCGAATCCGCTTATAAGAGTGGGGTCGGGAACAGAGATTGACGCTCTTATATCCGGAGTGCTCTAACACCCGAACTCACACAAAAAAAAAAAGCTAATATTTCTCAAAATTTTTATTTATGTAATTAGATACTGAAAATAATCTATTTTTGCTTAAAAATAGCTTATTTTAAGCATAAAAATCATTTTAAGTCCGTTTTAAACAAATAACCCGGACGTTTTAGTAACCAATCTCATATTTCTTAGCTATTTCTTTAGGTTTGTGGTTTAAGACCTTCTGAAAATCGCCAATTGATAAAGTACGGTACGTCGTTTAGAAGCCATTCTTTCACTTTCAGATCTCGAGAGTAAAGAATAAAGTACATATGGATGGCGTAATTTACAACTCTCATACCCGAGCCAAAATCACAAAAATGGCCATAAAGTCGGTCTTAAAAGCGAATTTCTCCTTCACACGGAGCTCTTAAAAACGGACTTTAATTACAAATAAATCAAAGGAGAAAAACATGCGAAATTTGAAATTGGCTCTAATAAGGGGACTGCTCCTTTATCCGCAGCTCTTATAGGTGGACTCGACTATATATATATTTTTTTACTCAAACATTCGGCTTTGACTCGATTTAATTCATCTTCACGTCTGGCCGATAGGACTAATTTGCACCCATGTTTCGCCAATTCATAGGCCAAGTGTTCTCCGATACCACTCGATGCACCCACGATCCAGATAATTTTTCCTGCTAGTTTATCTAAAAGGAAAAAAATTTAAATAATGTAATACGTGTTGCCAAGTTACGACGAGTTTTATGGGTTTTACTACTCACCGATCGGTGTTCCCCATCTTTCTAATACCCATAAGGTTAAATCGCAGTCGGATTTTGCTAGGATGATGCCACATATAACGGCGAAGAGTAGTAGTAAATAGAGGGCGATAGATATAAGATCCATGGTTGATTTAAATGATGGAAACAAGTGTCAGTGAAGTGTATGCCGGGTATGCTACAACATATGACGTGTCGTGTCTGCTTGGCTATTGTCAGTTTTTTCCCGCGTGATGGCGCTGGTGTCGGTCGTCGTGAGGTCGAAATTTGAATTTGATAAGGGTTGAGAGGTGTAAAACACGATGCGAGAGCATGATTTTTTATGGTATCAGTTTTTCGTAATGATTTTTATGTTTATCGTTTTTTGATTAAAAGTTATGAGCGGGTGATGAGGGATTAATTTTTATTTTGTCAAAAGAGGGCGCCACTTTACAAGTTTGCAATCTTATGAAGTCTTAATGTAGGAGGAAAGGAAGTGAAATTTCTGTTAGCGCTATGCTTTTGATGGGAAAAATAGTGAAATAGTGTCTAGTTCCGTTGTCGCTACTTTAAAAATTTGAACGGCTACCTCGTGTCATTGCACTGTTTTTGAATTTGTAAAAAAAAAAAAAATAAAATAAAATAATAATTTTTTTAAGAAGTTAAATATTACATAGTAATTTACATATTAATTTAATAATACCGTGATAAATTTTAGAAATTCTTATCAGTCAATCGATTTCTGTAACATGTACTGGTAAATATAATTCATTTTCTGCATTACGCCACGGATTACGCAAACTTCTCCAGCTGTGCACTGGCTGGTAAATATTTTTCTCAGTTAATCTCTGATTAATTTTCAGATAAATATTAAATTTGCATTTTTAATGACTTGTTTATTAAATTTTATTTTTAATGGAATAATTTTTTTTAAAAATTTAGATGAAATGTTATGTAAATTGTAAACATTACGGTATATCATTATCAACAACATTATCAATTAATAATAGAATTCTGGAGACGTTTTATTTAAACACAAAGGAGAAAATATTACAGTTACAGACAAACCAATGATGTAACTTGTAATCATGCAGCACGAACAAACTCCAAGTCGTGCTCACAGATGGCGCTGAAATGCTCGCAAGTCACAATCGTCCTAACAACTCCCAAATTCACCCCAGTTCGTGTTTATTAACCAAAATCATGACAAACATCACCAAAACTAAACAATTTTTTCCCCAAATTAATTACAACACTCACGCTTCAAACACAACACGAAAATTAATTCAAAATATCAATTATCCTACATTCAAATCCATTAAATCCATTAAAAAAACACACCCGTAATTAGAGACCAATCAATCCATAGAATCACATATACAAGAAAAAAAAACATTACGAACTACAGATGGCGAGTTGAACAGTTTATAAGGTTGCGCGATCACCGTCTGTTTACAACTTACATATTCAAATCTTTTTATTTTTATTTTCCCAAATAAAAAACAAAAACCCAAAAACACACTTCGCCACTTCCCAAACCTTATTTACCACACACATCACAACCAATTCCTTTTTCCCACTCGCAAAAACACAAAGCAAACCATATTATGACACTTTCCCATACTCATCACACCCACAGGGGTCGAATGGAGAAGTCCCTTGAGTGGCGGACCCCCCCAGTGGGGGATCAATCGGCGATTGAAAGCCAAAGGGATCGCTTAAATGGGATTAAGCTGAGTCGGCCAATTAACTCGACCCAGCGGACTGCGCCTCTTCTCTATCTGTCTTGACACACGTCAAAGTCACGTGACTTCACAACCCATCCTCGACACATCTGTCGAAACGGCACCACCCGGTGACCCAAACAACAACGTTCCTCTTTTCCACCCGGTGTCGACGAAACGGTTAAGAGGATTTTTTTTTCACCCTCACCAGGCGGCGCACCGAAAATGACCAAACGGATCCATTACGTCGCACCTAATCCCATCTCCATGTGAATGGATGCGTCATGGGATTAAAGTCTCGGCGCGGCCACCCCGCACAAACACGTGGTCGCGCGCATGCGTATGGATTAGCGGGGTCATGAGCGAGTAGAGTGGGAAAGCGGACGGACCGCACGTGCGCGACCGACGTGAATAAACGTCCTCCGATTCCGCGGGCATCGACAACTCCCCCCTTCTAGCGAGCTTTTTTCAATTAGAAGCAATTAGGAGGCAGTAATGGCCCTCGAAGGGAAAGTAGGGAGGACAGAAATTGGCGCGAGTCGCAGACGCCGCGCACGGATGACGCATGACGCCCGCACTAATCATGGGATCGGTAGCCGAGCAATTACTTTGGATGGTAATTTGTTCCCGCGATGAAATTTCAAAGCCGCTGTACCCCCTCGGGGTCAAATGGAAGCAGTTCCTGGTGTTAGGCTGAGTCTCATGAGTCTCACGATGAGAAAATCGACTCGAAGTTGTTAATCGGCGGCAGTTGGGATTTTTATTTCGTCTTTATATTTTATTTTTTGGGGGATTTGTGAGTTTTTGGTTAGTTGTTCTTTGGTTAGCAAGTGTTTTGGGGTTTGTAGTTAGGTTATATGCCGTAGGGGGTTTGAGTTTTGGAAGGGTGTTGATATGGTAATGTGGGATGAGTGAATCATTTATTATAGGGATGGCTAAGGGGCCGGAAGTTGGTAGTGTAAGTGATGAGGGGTATATGGGATGAGAGATGAGGTTTGACAGTGTCGAATAATGTAATTGTAAAGTGATGCAGAATGACGAGAAGGGAATTTAGTTAATGCAATAATTAGAGGTTTGGGGCGGAGTTGTTTGTGTGTGTCCACAATTTTTGAAAGTATATATACATATAATTGGATTTATGGCCAATCTAAGTAAGTTAAGGTTTGTGTAAATATAGGGCAAGGAGAAAACCATGGGTGCAAGCATAAAGGGGTAAAAATAACTAAAATTATAAATAGTTTTAAATGACTCAATGGAAGTTATAGACTATAAAAGACTATAATGTCGGTGTTCTTGTGGGTTATGCCATTGGTACAGTGGGTTATCGTGTTTGGAATCCCGAAACTAATTCTGTCACGGAAACCAAACACGTTAAGATCGAAGAAGGCTATATATATTCAAATGGAAGGGGCAGGAAATTGTTGATAATGTTGACAAAATGTACAATTTTGTGACTTGTATATACTCACTTGTCAGTCTTTTAGTATGCAGACAATAATGCTGATGCAAATAATTGGGATGTTTGATACAGACAATATAACAAAGGGATGTCTGCTGATATACAGACAATTTTGATGTTAAAATATATATAGGTATGCAGACAACAATGTGATGTTTGATACAGACAACAATGTTGATGTTGATATACAAACAACATTGTTGATGTTGATACAGTGGCAATGTTCAAAAAATCAAGCTCCGATGCACATGCAACTGTTTGTCAGCAACAACTAAATTTACTGGCCTGTAGACAATG
>JAQFZO010001662.1:0-14820 GCA_034695885.1 Geophilus flavus
AGCCAATGGCAACCTACGATCAGTCTGTGGCATGATCTTATCAACACACATACAAGTGGGACTTTATGGTGATTGCTGAATATGGACAATTCTGAGCACAGGTTTCATCTGGTCATAAATCCAGAGCCTAGAATTGTCTATGTTCATCACTATGTCCACTCGTTAATCCGTTGGTAAGATTGTGCCACAGACTGATAATAAGTGCTATCGTCCGCAAGCCACAGAAAGTTTGGTACAGGAAAATTAATTTTTTTCTGTGGTTTCCATCCCAAAAAAAATTCATTTTTTCTGTTCACAGGATCACGGCGCAGAGCTTCCAGTCTATTGTCAGTCTGTGGCATGATCTTACCAACTGTATGACCTATTTGCCCATAGAATAGTATGTCACAGAAAAAAGTGCTAACACATTCAGTACCTGGAAAGTCTGTGCCGTGAGCATGTGGACAGAAAAAATAGACTTTCTGTGGGATCAAAACCACAAAAATTTTTTAAATTTTCTGTTCCAGACTTTCTGTGGCTTTCAGCCAATGGCAACCTACGATCAGTCTGTGGCATGATCTTATCAACACACATACAAGTGGGACTTTATGGTGATTGCTAAATATGGACAATTCAGAGCACAGGTTTCATGGTCAGACAAAAGTTATGAATACTTAGCTTAAGAAAGAAATAGCAACCAATAATAGACGGACTTCTGACTATATTATTTTCAGTCAAAATACATGTTTGCACTCTAACTTATGGGCTGGTTTTCAGTATAGAAAGAATTTGTTTTTTATTGTTTCGTACACACAATCAACTTTATTGAGCATACGTATCCATTGTTTATTTAAATTTGTTTGAACAGTGTAAGCTCCTCATAACTACAATAGAAAGTTCTGAATACAGTATGTCCGCAACAACATTACATGTTTACTCATTGCATTTCTGATTCAGAGACTTTATTTATCTTTCCAACTTTGAAAGGTAAACTATACTTTATTACATCGTTCTCTATTGCCTAAATATTTAAGATAATAATGACAAACACAACATTGCCTCCCGGTACAATTTTGTTATGTACAATACAAAAAGTTTTTTTTATGGATTATACGACTTTGTAAAACTAAATATGTATTTTCCTATAAACACAAAAAATAATAATTTTTTTGTAACTTATATTTTAGTTATGTCAGCATGTTGGCATAGTCGTGAACAAAGTAAATTAATATTTTCCTTCGCATGATAAAAAATGCAAAAAACTTGATCGCATTTATTGTCATTTACTTAAATTCCAAACTTCTAACCGCTTTCATCCTCTTATGAATTGTCAAAAGAAAAAAAAACTTTCATACTCGGAGATAAAATCAAATGAATAATTCAATAAAGTGCAATCATATCAAATTTCTGATCTAATTTCTTCCCCATTTCAAATACACCACAAATTGTCATGCAGTGCAAACAACTTTTACATAGAGATGATTACACCTTTAAGACTCGAGTGCCTATAACAAAAAAAAAAACAAAAAAACTAAGGACTGTCAGAACCACTTTTTACCAAAACAAAAAGAAATAGAAATAGAAAAAAATAACATAGTTTCATTTTTTTCTTTGTTTTCTCACACTTATGTGTTAGTTTTACTTTTCCCCCTTTTCTTACACCTGATGGGTTTTGTGTTTGAGCAAAGAAGGTTAAGTGTGAGAAGCAAAGCAGCTGAGGAAAAAGATCAGACAAACCAAGCTTGTCACATTAATAGTGTTGTCATTGTATTTGCTATCACTGAAATTCCCTAAGCTCAAAAATTCCTTTCACTTTCGAAACCATATCACTCAACAAAATTGCCAACTGCCTGGAAAATCTTATCTCGGACGGTACAGACGCATCTAGACCAAACGTAGCATTCATTATTTTCCATATAAATAAACAATAAGTCATTTTCATTCCCGATGTTTATGCATGAATAATTTTTTATGTAACTTGGCATTTGTCTTGGATCCGACTATAAAAACCCCTCGAGGTTATAAATGGCCTTTTCTTTTAAGTTGGTTTTAAAATGTTATTTATAATTTATAATTTTTGGATTATTTTATATAAAATAAAGAGCAATTCTGCAACGTTTAACGTTTGTTGTTGATATATTTCCTTTTTAAAACTACTGTATTTTTGTTATTAAAATTTTTTTTTATTCAATTTTTTTTAAATATTTCATTTGTATTCAACGTCTCCCAGACTATAGCAACAATTTTTCGATTACGGCACAATTTCAACGTGAAATTAAAAAGCACATTTGCTATTGAAATTCACACAAACACACGCAGCGAGATACTTTGCAAATAAAAAGGAAAACAGTGGATCAAAGAAAGCCGACAAATTGAAACAACTTTTCTAATTTCCAACCAGATGAATATTTATCAAAGACAAAATAGGCATATCCGAGTCAGAAAAACGAGTAAAAATCGTTTCTTCGGTTCCTACTCGTAAAAAAAAAAAATTTCGGGGAAGGAAAAACAAAATTGTGTCCCGCGTTCTATTAATTTCTCGTTCTATAATTAACCCAGGAGTCCAGGTAAAACTAATTGGCCTGTGAAGCAATCCGATGTTTGTTCTTTCATCCGAAATTTGTTTCCACGACGATGGGGAATAGGGGGGAAAGCATTAGACAACCGTCGAGTACCTTCCGAGAATTTCTGGTGTTGTGTTGTAGAAGGAAAACAAGAAAAGAAGCGGCAGTTATGCAACTTTCAAAGTAATTCGGCACTCAGCAGGAGTTGGAACGCCAAAGAGAACAAGTTTGTGGCATTCTATTACACAAACGTGAAATATCCAATATCCAATAACGGTGTATAAGTCTAGACGAACCAATTTCTGTCTTGTTTGTAAACACCATTTCCAATCATTTTTGTTTAATTGCTCGCTTGTTTGAGTTTAAAACAAATTTTAAAATGGGTGTACTGTATATAAATAAAATTGAAAGGAGAAGGAGGAAAAGAAAACTATTTAATGGTTTCCTGAGTAGGAAGAAAAGTGGACAAAAGGTACTTTTCACTGCCCTATCAAATCTGAAAGCAATCCCGGCTTTTGTCCCGAGATTCTGGTAGTGATTGTGCCACTAGTCGAAGGTACCGTTCTCATTTCTTGATTCTAATAGAAAGCCCAGTCATCCATTCAATGACAATTGAGTTGTCAGTCTGTGATCAGCATCTGCTTCTCTTAAGCGATATTCCTTTAAAAACTCATTACTTAAGTGACTTATTTCATCTTTAACCACTCAATACTGTATCGAGACTCAATTTTACTCTTAATTAATTTCGATTTAAAAAGAATCAAAGCACAATATGTTTTTATTGCACTGGAAATCCAAGTGACTAAACAAATCATTAGACACTTCATTTAGTTGCTAAATAGTCTAAATCGTATACACTTGTGGCATAAATGACTAAAGTTGGTCAGATGTTTATTCTACAGTTGATTAAATGTCTATTTTATAGTCTAGAGTTCCAAAAGCCTTTCTTCTATGCATTTGAAGTGACTAAAAAGCTATAGCTATAGCCGTTTTCTTGTCGTTTAAGTGGAGCTAAATGAAAAGTGACTAAAATTTAAATCTACGGCTGCGTTCGGTCGTAGACATAGAAGTGTTTTTGTCACTTTTGACGTCACAACTAATCTCAATACACACATTAAAGTAAAAAGATGGAAGTAGTGGCGTCAGAAGTGACACAGAATTCACTTCCTAATTTTCCTAAGTAATATTTAGTAATCATGGATTTAAACTTTAGTCATTTTCTATTTAGTCCCACTTAAACTACTAGAAAACGGCTGTAGCTTTTACAATTGAGGTTTTTGGATTTCCAGTGTGCTCAGCCATTCAGAGGGGGTCTAAAATGGCACTTCCGGTTGAGGAAAAAACGTGAAATTTGAGGAGCAAGGAGCCACACATCATTACTGAGTGCCACCAAAATTTCAAGACTCTGGTCCAACCGGAAGTTGGGTATTTATACCTATTTATTTTTATTTTTTAGTCCATTTATTTATTTATAAGCTTAGTAGCCTATAAAAAGAAAAGAAAAGAAAAGTGGTTGGGGAGGGGTAAAGGTTCATTTAAGTGACAAGGGTTCGTGAATTAAGAAATATAAACGCAATAAGGGGTAAAGCAATTGAGCGGACAAAGGCCGCCTACAAGATTAAACTATTTATAGTCCCCATCCAGAAGCCATGAACTAACGAAATTTGAACGAAGTGCCTCACATTATTTACAATTTACAATGAAATGTAATATTAATCAACTTACGGCGATTAAGATTCGCAAAAATGAACCAATCTTGTTTCAAATATTAATAAATTAACAACCGAACATTTTGCTCAACATTTTAATATACGGCAGGCAAGCAAAATATCAGCCAATGCAGCAAGTAAATTCATCCGAGCAGAATTTCAGTTTGGATGGAAATAATAAAAAAAAAAAATAATCCGAAATTAAAAAATTGCCTTCAATTTTCATATTCCCCGAAACATCTCCACAAAAGCGCGAAAATCTGATTGGTTTTTACAACCTTCTCATACCACTACAAGTAATATTAAAAGCTTTCCACAATATTAAAATTTTGAAAGATTAAAAGTAGCCTAATATAATTTAATGCAGAAAACGCATGATGCCTTCGATGATTCGATCCTTGCGAATGCAATGCAGCGAAAACAATTATTAGCAGCAGTTAGTCAAACATTGGCAAGTAATTTCAGGTTGATGTACATAGTACTGTATCACTCTCAATTTCCAAGCATTTTCTGGTAGTGCCGGAGCCCGGAAGCCTTGTTTGGAAAAGCTCACATTAATAATAAATTATTAGTTTGAAATAATGAGCTCATTAATAAGTAAATTCTAATCTACCAGCAATTCCTCCATCTATACTGTATATTCAATGGCAGTTTGATCGACACTTGCACGTAGTCAAAGGCCCTGGATATCTAATTACCTAAGTTTCTCTGTCAGACTCGATTTACCAATGCCAAGCAATGGGCAATTGCTATACTGCTATTTCCCAACTCCTTGTTTACACATGCGAGTAATTAATTTCAAAAATTATTATTGTACCGATATTAATTGAATGTATGTAACTTGAATTTAATTACGTTACGATCAAGGATATTTGTTTTATTATTTTTTTTTTTTCAAGCTTTAGAAACACGAGTCGATCCGATAGATGAGTATTTCCCCATTTCCCCCGTAAATTAAAGCGTGCTAAATGCAAGGAGGCAGTTTATGGATTTTCCCAAAGGAAAATAAAAAATTATGGGTTTAAAATATGATAAAGAAGCAAAGCCGGAAGGCAATTGCAAACTAAATACTCCAGACATGGACAAACAGGACTCGGCGATATCGAATGCTAGCAAGCGACAATAAAATAAAAGAAAAAGAGAAGGAGAAAGAGGGAAATATATTTTGGACCTAAAATTCAGTTATGATGATAGGCCTTCATTTTGTCTTCAAACAAGAAAGAGACAAGGTATAGAGTAGCCAATTACGTTTTGAGGCTCTCGTCTTCTTTGAAAATTCTTTTAACTTCATTTATTCTCACTGCCAAGCATTACCCACTTATTTTATTACGAACGGTTGACAAAATTCTCAGCATGACAATAATTTTATATTCAATTTTCTTCTCCTATATTTAAACAAATAATTAAATTGAAAATTTGACAATCCACGTCCATTTATTTTTTCTTTTTACCGACTATTGACGTTTTATCCTCTCTCTCTCTCTCTCTCTCTCCAAAAACGTACATCTACATAGTATTGTCGACAGATTAGGCACCCATCAAACCATCTGCTTCTTAGTAATACTCATAAAAGTTTTCTCAAACTTTTTTTTTATTTTAGGATTTAAAAAAAAAAAAATCTACCGACAGAAAGAAGCAGATCTTTTCTCTCTTATACATACCCTTCAGTCTTTCTCTCTTCTCTGACTGTTATTGACATTTCTTTAGTAGAAGGCTGACAGCCCTTCAGTCCTAATCATAAAGTCAATGCACACTAGATGGAGTGTTTTTGCAAATATCAAAAAAAAAAAAAAAAAATCAGCCATCTGAAGTTCAAGACTTTAAGATATTTATTATACAAAAGATTATGTTTGAGTTTTAGTTGTTGGGTATTAAAGTTTGATATCAGACAGAAGAAACCCGAGTCTCTCGAAAGAGTCTCTCTCTCGCTCAATCGCACGCTTCATTAGAAATTAAACATCATTATTTGTTTTGTTCCCCCATTTACCGTATGTATTAAAGAAATGAGTAAAAATTCCAGGTTTTTATGGGAAAATTAGGATAGATTGGTCGATGCATCGGTCTAGAAGAATGGGTTTTAAACGGGAAACGTGGAGATGTGTAAAATTCTACTTGTAATAGGTGGCAATTTGAAAAAATACCCACTTTCAAATTCAATACGGTACATAAGATTCCTCTAGCAGATGGCAGACTCCCAGTGCACAGATTTCAATGAACCTGAACACAATCTAATAAGGATGCTGTCAGTTCACATCCAAGATGACTATTATTGCTAACGATAGAGGTCAGTGCTTTGGGTCAACATGTTTGAAAAGGAGAAAATAGGACAAAAAAGATCCTAATATACACGCAACATGCTTAACTTCATTAACAAGTGACATCAACCATGTAAGCGTCTGATAAGGGATGACGAAGTTACTTCATGAATTCTTTATGGCTAGGACGATTCCATTTCTCAAATTTTTCGTTTCCAACAGATACAGGATCAATACCATCCCCCACCTTTCCCTTCTAGCTTCCCTTCCCTCCTTACTCATACAATTCTCCTGCATCCCTGTGGAATAAAAATAAACTGAGCCGACATCGTTTTACCCCCTTGAATACAAAATTACATTTTAAAAAATTACGAACGTCAATTTGCAATATAAAATGTTTTTTTAACTTAAAGAATTTTTTTTTTTATATATATGAATTTAAAAAAAAAAACATCAATCAGAGGATTAAGGGACACGATTTTTCGATGTAAAAATATTCATCCGCAATAAAATTCTAATAATCATCGTAATAATTGTAAGAAATAAAGATAATCGCACATGTTAAACACCGATCTGGCGATTCATTAAGACTGAAAACGGGCGTTAAAAAACGTTGGAGGGGAAAAAGATTTCATTTTCGAGGGAAGCCCAACATCACCGAGATAAAGTCACATCCATAAATCTGTGTCGCTGGTCGGCCGCGATTGCTGCGCGCGGCAGCCAGGTTCAGCCCCCACGGAAAGCTCAGCAAATGGTCGGCAGGAAAAGCCCCAATCCCGCCTCCACCTTATATTTACAACGTGCTATCTTTTCGGCATGCACAACACGTACTAGAATCGAGGAGGAGACGAGTGCAGATAGTCAGGTGCTAAAGGAAGCGCACGTACAACGAGACAGAAGCGGGAGCCGAAAGCGAGCGACTTACCTGAGTGTCACGAGTGCATTGCAGTGCAGCATCGGCATCGCTCTCCTCTCTCCCCTCGCTGCTACACACTGGATAGAGATTAGGAAGGATGCTTATCCAGTGTGTAGAAGTAAGGTGGACAAGAGGAGACATGTGAGGTGAGCGTGTGTCTAGTGCATCTCGTTGTAAATCAGTCGTGATCTTGTTAATATGCTGCCTGTTATTGATTTCCTACTCCTGTCTGACTGGTGGAGGCTGGCGAGCATCTTGTGTGCACAGTGGAGGTTGCCATAGAAACATTAAAAGCTCACGTCGACGCGCAAGAGGAGGGGCCTAAACCTAAGTCATGGATGAGTCTTAAAAATAGCTTTTTCTACCCGCCAAACATTCCCCCCTCCCTTTTTTCCTTTTTTTATAAATCCATGCTCATATTTACGCTCAAATTTGCCCCGAGATGGATGTGACTATTATAAATTACACCTGCAAATTTGTTAACACTTTTTTCTACACTTTTTTATTTTTTTTATATTTTTACATATAAATGTTGTTGTTGGGTGGTTTTTAAAAAAGTGATAAATGTTTCGATTATAAAATAAATGTAAAGGGAAAAAAAAGACATAAATAATATTTTTTTCGGTTTATTTTCATCTTTATTTGGTAGATAATGTATCAAGAAGTGAAGATATCGTAAAGGAGACATTAAGTGCGAGGAAATAGAGACGCCTGTTGCTTCAGCCATTTGTCTCACTCGACAAGAAATGGCTTGTCACAAGGATTTGTCCTCTCGCGAGCACGGAGTGTAAAAGGTCAACGTTTCGTTCCCGACCCCGTGTTTTAAAACGTTATTAAAAATTCATCAGCTGTAAAACGTTAATAACCAGTGATATTCGACATCATGAATTCTAACCTAACTAATAATGAAACAAAATTATGATGCACAAAACCAAGCCTGCAGCTAAAACACATTCCCTTTAAAATTTAAAATTTTTCATTTTAACCATCCAACATGGAAGGTAACTTACCCAACCAAGATTAAAAAAAAAAAAAAAAAAAAAAGTCTTGCACAAAACTAATAAAACAAAATTGTCTTCTGTATCTTGCATCGATGCTTTTCAGGAATTCCACTTATGTCGCCATTTCCTAGGATTATGACGTAGTTACCCCTCCCAGTCCTACTTGCAGCAAATAAATTGTAGAAAATTAATAATTTAAACCCAAAAACCATACAAGAAAATCCAGAAATGTTAGAAAAAAAATCTCTTAAATATCACGTTTTATGTAATTAAGCGATAAAATTAGTAATCAGTGATGTAACCGCAAACATAAAACTAAACATCAAGGAAAATACAGTTAATTATAAATCCCATCGGAGGGTATGTTTAATAAAAACATGCGCAGTAATGCAGGTATGATGTGCAGTTGTGTTTTAAATTTATGACACGGAGTTTCCTTTTCTCGAGAGCAACAACTCGCTCTTCTTTAACTCGAAATTTTGAAGTACTTGCATTTGATATTTTAAATTTCATAGTCAAATATTGTAATCTCTTCATTTTTACCCACACGAATCGATAGCGTTTCCTTGATTTGTAGTTTCCAATTGTTTTCATTGTTCAAAATCAATATCGGTGTAATTGTTTTCATTGTGTAATTACCCAGAAAAATTATTTTAAAGCATCAGAATCCCTCCTGTGTTTATTCACCGTATTTTTCTCCTTTTGGAAAAATGAAGATATAAACGCCGCGTTTCTCCTCAACCCTTTTATCTCGATTTAATCGCATTCTCGTTCTCATCTTATGCGATCGTGTTCTACATCTATCTCGCGTGTGTTGTGTTGTGCATTCTCCAGCAGTGACTACACAAATTTCTTTTTAATTTAAAAAAGTTGTTGCATTTTAATTAATCGATTAATGAAGTGTGGTGTCATCTAATAACTCGAAGGACAGAATAAATAACATTAAAACCTGTTGGAATGTCTTTAAAGCGTAATTAATCATTACATCGGTTCAAAAGTTCTTGTCGTATGGATTTTTATGGTGGAAAAACATCAAAAACAGATGTGCGAAATTTGACTGCAGTCGAAAACGATTTAAAGTCGGGGTGGAGATGTGGGAAAAGTGAGTTTGAACAGTTTAAACAGTCATAAACACGTTCAAATTCAAATGCAAATGTGTGGTTAACTCTATTTTCTTCGTTCTGATAGCAAAGAGGGAGGAAAATTGTCTTAGAGGGCCCATTTCGACTGAAAAGTGCATCCCATCCATCCAATTGCGATCTAGACAAGTGGGCTGAAAGCCTGAAATTGGGAATTACCAATATCCAATATACGGTCGAAATAAATTGTTTCCATTTCACTCCAAACAGGGAGAAAAACACGTTGCTCCTATACCAATTGCAGTACTGCTACACCAGATTTGTACTGAATTTTTTTCACAAGTGAACTGGAAAATCACTATTGATGTACTATACTCCCTTCCTTCCCTTGTTGGTGTTGGTCGAGTAATTATCTTATGAATCTGGATGAATTGGGGTGAGGGATGTGGTTGAATCTCTTTTGAAAATTTATCAATAGTATATACAACAGGGTTTTAATTCATCATTTTGAATTAAATTATAAGACTTATACTATTTTTTTTACTGTCAATTTTGTTATTTAAGTGAATATTTTATTTTAAGTTTTTAAAGTGTAAAATAAAGTAAGTGTAAACAGTGGTTTAATTGGCATAAATGTCTGTAATTTCGAATTTAGTTTTAAAAAAAGTGTATGCAAACATTCTTTAAGTGCAAATATTTAGTAAATGTAAAAATTAGCTTAAAAAAAATGTATCAAGTTGTTCCAAAATTGTAATAGGTAAATATGGTAGTAACAAATTGTCAAACGTCTTGGTAACCATTATTAAATTAGAAATTGTTAAGATCTTTTTAAATTTACAGTAATATTGGATAACCATTATTAGATAAATTATTAAGTTTCATATTTACAAAGTATTATTGTTTCAAATTGTTCTCCAAAAATGGCCTCTGGGGATAGTTAGAATTAATCATTAATCTTATTAAAAAACTGCCGTTTCTATAATTTTGTTGACATATTCATTACATCATGAATCAAGAGAAACTTATCACAAATCTTATGACACCTTTTCCAAAGCTCCTTAAACACAATAATAAAAAAAAATCGTCTCATTGGGCCAGTCCATAAAAATCAGTTGCCACTACTGAGACGGAAATTCAGAATGGATTAATTAGTAAAATTACCCACCATTTGTTTCCATAATCAGTGAAAACAGACAGAAATCACAAGCCTGAACAGTAAAGCATTTGCAGTCAGAAGCTCAATCATTTGATCCATCCAATCCAACACAGTAAGGAAGTAAACCGGGATAAGATGTGGGTAGGTCAAGTTGTTGCGGGGGCCTCGGGCCCCAATAGAGACCAATATTAGCATAGCCCATTAAAATATCACCCCAAAGTCAAAAGCCAACTCAATATAAAAATATCAAAAAAATACCAAATCTAAAGTTCAAAAAAATAAAAATAAAACTAATTTATTAAAACAATTCACATTTGTTTGTTTGCATTGTGTATTTTACCTGTTTTTTTTCCTCTCCCCTACAAAACTCAATCTGTTACAGCATTGTACTACGAATAAAAGCTTTCCAGACAGGTAACCATAGTAACGAGACACAATGCCTCCAGCTTTGTCCTACCTACGACTACATATGGATTTGTAATGATACTTCATACATGCTCACAGTAAATTCACTAAACTATTACAAAATTATATTTAATCCTCTCTTGACACTCTGGCCAACATTCCATATTTCATGTTTAATGTAAATTAAACCCCCCTATACAAAATTTATGATCAGTAACTTGCTATTAATTTCCGCCCGAAATTGCACAAAGGTAAGCAAACAAACCGTACACATGTCTGTACACAAAACTTAATAATTTAAAAGAAAAAAAAACGAAGAGGAAGGCGGAAAAAAACAGATGTATGGTAAAAACCTTCGGGTTTTATTTTATAAAATAAAATTAAGAAAGAATGATTTTTATAAAAAAAAATTTATTTTGTTTTGTTTTCCTTATTGAAACAAAAAAAACTGATTTATTTTTTTTATTTAAAAAATTTGAAATCAACAATCCTTGTTTTTAAACTCAATTTCAATTTAAATATATAAACTTTCCTAGGTAAACCCAGTCATTTACCTACTTTTGTTTTCACCACCTTCTGCTTGACGACACATGGATTCTCATTAGCCAATGAGAGCGACACCAGGTGCTAAAGACCTAAACCTCTTCATCACACTTTCTAACCAAATCTATGTAAATAAATGAGTCACTGCACTCTCGTTATTTCCCCTACAGGCCTATTCTTGCGTATTAGTCAAATTCTTCCTTACTCGTTTCATCAAATCCTAACAAGTCACACCAATCCTGGACTAGTGTAGTGTGGTGGCCATTTTCCAATCATCCGGCGCCATAATAAATAAACAAACAACAAAAAAAAGTGAGTTTTGGCGTAACGATCCCTCATCAGATGCGATGATTCGTTTTTATATCGTTCAAAACTCATAAGGCCCTTTTAATTTTGTCAATATTTACTTCACCCGCTCCATTGATTCGTCCACTTTCTCAAAAATAACATTCAGCTCAGTTTCAAACAGGCACCTTACAATTTAATGATCAATAAGAGGGAGGACACTTGTGGAGATAAGTGATGAAAATAGACACAAAGCTTGTCATATAACATTTTAAACTCCTTCATAAACAATGCCATTCACGTTAAAGTGCGAGATAAGGCCCCCAAAGCTCACTTCACACCAATACATCAATTCCGCACAACTCTTTCTCAGTTCTCACTCTCAAAACATGTCAGCCGTCAGCCCCAAAACTCTAAAATTCTAAATAAAATTTCATTAACAAATTATTCAAAATTTTCCCGCGAAAAGAATTTATTTAAATACAAATAAAAAAATATATAAAAGCATGTAATGCATTTAGAGTATCTACTACACAGAAAAATAATTGTGCAACACATTCGATATCTGATCCTATGTTGGGCCACTACACTTATTGCTAAGCAACCAGATGTGCTCTTGGATGAAGCGGAAACACGTAACCATGGCAATAGCACGATTCTACCTAACCCCCATCCACCATCTTTCCCCTTTCATCTCGGGAGAGCTAACTGGTAAATTGGCAAAAACATTTGTAAGTTGTGTTTATTTAATTTATTATAAAAAAAATACGGTAATCGCAATTAAATCTCGTACCGTAAAAATAAAAAAAAAATAAAAAAATATTACTTTGATTGCTTCTCTTCAAAAACCAAGGCCATATTTACCTTTCTCTTTATTTCCCGTATTAAAAACCAATTTTCGGTTTATTTTTTAAATTATTTTTTTTATTATTTAAAAGATGATAAAAAAATGTAATGACAATAACAACAAAACAGGAGTGAATAGGTATCCTCAAGTTATACCTGTTTTTGACAGCGTATTGATCACCCCTAAGCCATGCAAATGTAAAATGTTAAAGTATGCATGTTAAAATGGAAAATAATTTCGTCTTTATTTTTCAAAATTTCCATTTTACGTACTTGGGTGAATTTAAATCGTTTGTTGGATTGGGTGGAACTCGAGAGCACTGTCCCGTGTTTAGTGGTATTAAAAGATAAACAATGGACAATCAGCAATCAACGTGACTGGAGAGTTAAAGACAAATTGCCTACAGACCAATGATGAGAGATTTCCGCAAAGTAGCAAGACCCACTCGGAAATCTAAGGTAGTGTATATAAAAAAGGAATATAGCGCATTTTCGCCTCGACACGTGGCTATCGTTGTTCGATTGTTGTTTATTTTATTCTTTGTGTCTTGTGTTGGAAATTATACTCTGATGTGTTTTTTGGGGGGAAAAAATCTGTTGAAAATGCACAGGAAATGCATTTGTAATAAATTATTTAGGGTTTAACTTTTGAAATTTATAGTTTCCTTAATGTTTTGAGTTTTTGTTCAGGTTGAAAATGATGTTTATTCTGTGATGCTGATGCATATCATCCGATTGTTGCGCCAACTTCCGTTGGTAAATGATGGGCAGGCAGGCAGGCAGGCAGACTTTGATGTGTGCTTTTACTATATGGCAAATCTCTATTCCCATGACGTCACAAGTCACGGTCCATCATTTGTAAGGAAACCGAACAGACATTCGAGATATTCGTCGAAGAGTGTTTTAGATTTTAAATGAATTTATAAAGATTTTGGTAAGATTTTGAATGAATTTGTATAGATTTTGAATGGTTGTGTATAGATTTTGAATGATTTGTATAGATTTTCAAAGATTTTGTATAGTATACAGTATTTTAAAGGTTTATTAGCTTTGTGGAACGATTTTAGGAATTTTTTTTTTTTTTTTTTTACAGATTTTGTCATTAAAGATTTGGGATTTCCATGAGATTTTTGGACCCCATCGAAGAGATTTTCGTGAATATCAATCCCTCGATCATTTGCCGAATTGGCAGGCTGTTTTTACAATTTTACAACTCAACCATGTAACCTCTGTTGCATTCATGTGAGCAATTCACAAACAAATTTTAGAATACAACCAACCATCTAAACCTATTTAATAACCCTAAAACTAAACAAAAACTTGCCCCCTTCTATTCCAGGACTCTTTCTAATGGAAAAAAAATCATAACTCTTAATGATGTCACTCTGATTTGACAATACAGTAAATTATAAAATAGTGCAACCAATGAAATAATCGTTCACTGTTGACGTCACAACATTCCCCTGAAATGATGACAGTATCAAATTCTTGCCTCTTGACTTTGCCTGCATGCAATTCACCATTTATTGCATTGAAGTGCAAAATTTGATGTTGGTAAGAGAAAACAGAGAAATATATTTTGTAAAAAAGAAAATAATTGTTACAAAACGTGTGGTATGCAATTACAAGGGAAAAATATGCAAAAGCCGCAAGCATCATCCTTTTAATTATTCCTTGCGTTAATTTTAGTCAAAAATTTAATTTTAAATATAAGAAAATGTATTCCGTGCAAACTATTAATAGTTTTCCACACTACCATATATTATTACTGACTTTCTTCTCACATAGAGAACCTAAGCTGCCAAGTACGGTATAAATTAAAGTAATGACTTTAAATCTACCATAATTAACTAATCCTTATTAGATCTAGTTCTTGTTGCAAACATAGTTATCAAACATCTAATCGCATTCAAGAAGTGACAGTCACTTTTGACGTCATTATTTCTCTCATTAATGCAATAAAGGAAGAAGTAGTGATGACAAAAGCGACAAAAGTCACTTCTACTTTTCAGTTTGAATGCGCCAAACATATAGAATAATCAGCTTTTTCTAAATAATTTTTTTTCTGTTAAATTTAAGACG
>JAQFZO010001663.1:0-14819 GCA_034695885.1 Geophilus flavus
AATAACTGCAGAGCAATGAGATAAGCATGTATCCTCAATGCCAAGATGATTATAAGCAGTAATCAAGGCAAATGGGGAGAATACAAATTACAAAACACTGATTCTATATTTTTGACACCAAAATCAGGTGATTCTAAATTAATAACTCCTGAGTGGTTTTTCAAATGTACTTTTCTCAGGTTCTAAGCTTATTTATGTTTGTTCAGTCTTTTTTCTTTTAAAATGTAGAGCAAAGTCTTCTCTAAAACCTCCAGTAAAATATGTTTTATTTTAATTTATATATATATTCCGCTATCAATGATTAAAACATTTTTGATAATGAAAATCTCAAGTGATTCTATATTTCTGCAACTGGGTTGTATAAAGGTATAATTATTTCTGTGTGTATACGGATGGCATTTGTTTATGAGCATTAGGTACTTTGGTTTTTGGGAACAAAGTTGCAGAACACCGTTTCGCATGTGGTGGAATGATTCTGAATCCTCTCATCCGAATCCGAATATCATGTCCTGAGGCTCTCAAAATGTGCGCAACCATGCGAAAATAGAATTTCTAGCAAAAGTACATCACTGTTAGGCACATTCACCAGCAAACGTGATGTATGTTTGCGAGAGACTCAATTTTCGCACTGTTGCGCACATTTGTGAGCCTTGGGATATAAATTTTTCGTGTTAACGGCAATCACAATCACAATCACAATCTTCAATCGCGATTTTCGCAATGTCGTGCACATTTGCGAGCCTCGGGTCATTGATATTTTGACTCGCCATGATGAGAATATTTAGAATCACCCTACCACATGCGAAACGGTGTTCTGCAATTGCTCTGGTATTTGCACTTGCTACATGGATAGGTTGTTAATGGACCATGCAATTTTTTACAGTAATTTGATGGTGCTTTTCAACTAATTGAAAATTTTACCAATAATCTTATAGTTCAAGATGATAATTCAGTAGAAGACACCCTACAAAGTCAAATTGGATCCTTGTGGTATTGGCTTTCCCTCACATTACTTTCTTTGTCTGTAAAGATTACAACAGCTGACACCAAAAATTCAATTCGAATAACGCCATATTATACAAATGGAATTTATCTCCGTTTGTGTAGGGTGTAAAGACTCTTAAACTGCTTTCACCGAGAATAAAACTCCTAAGAATCATGAAGATATAGTGACAATTTTACGGCTCTTTCATTTTTATTGTGAATATTTTTATCACAGTTTGAAATTTATCTAAACTATTTTTGGAAGGTCTTAAAGTCTCCATAATACAATCAGAAACAATCAAAGAATCCGGGCAAAATAAAAAAAAACGATGCAGACTTATTTATAATAATTTTCTGTGACATGAAATTACTTAAATCTATTCTGTCACACCAGACGTCTCATCTCTACTATAATCTCAACTGCCTTGTCAAAGATTCCCCATCGCTGCAAGCCAATCAGATTTCTTACTCGCTGACTGACTTCTCATTTACATACTGCAATCTGCAGAATACAGAATTCAGTAGTCATGCTGTATATAACATTTACATTCCCGATCCAACTTCCAATTCAAAGAATTCAAAACTTTTAAGACGATGATAAAATTTTAAAAATAGAAAACCTAAAAGTAATTATTTTATAGTCTTGTCTTCCCCTTTTTAATCCTCTTTCTCCTCTTCCATTGTCTCTGTCCTTCTGGATTCTATTATGCAATTGCTAGCCATTTCTATAGCTCGGTATAGAGGGATTTTATTGGTCCCTTTGAAATTTGGGATCATTTTAATATAGATAAGCCGATGCTATGAAATGAATGTACCGTCTTACAACCCATCATCCTCGACTTATATATAAAGAACCAGTAAAGACCTAATTCTTAAAGACCCAGCAACGATTTTCATTGGATTTTCTAGCCGCTGATAAAAGTTACACGATCCCAAATTAACAAGCTTTATAAGCCATAAACTTCCCAATTATATTGACATTCTACGAGATCCTGTTCTGGTTTTTCACGAGGGATTGTAACGTGTGACGAGGTCTTTCCAATGATGATATCGCAAGTGAACATCATTGTCTCTTCCTGCCTTCTGGTTGCAATTCCATTACAATAATTCAATTTATGTAGAGTCTTCATACACAGACTGAAAGCCGCTAACAATTCTGGGACTTAATTCACACCATCTTGCCTAAGGTGATAATAATTAATTATCTTCGGGATTTGGAACGAAGCAATAAATAAAAAATGTGTAACTATAATTAGGATTAAATCTGAAGGAAGTACTTCTTGACTTAGTCATATAAATTTTGTTAAAAAACAGAAAAATGCACTCAACGTAATCCCTAAATGTATTTTTTCTTTTCTTTTACTTCCGCATTTATTCTTTTTTCCCCCAAAATAAAATCCCACATTGTTTTTCTCGTCGGATTTTTAAGAGCATTTCAGTAAGAAAGAGAGAGAAAAGAAAAAAAATGACATTTTGTGATCATTTAGTTGGGATTACTATTATTAGATTGAGTAATCCGATTGTGCTAATTCATTATAAAAGAAAAGCAAGCAAGATAATTCTATTGATTTAAGTTTTTCCTCCTAATCTAAAGGTGGAAAAATAGTCCCATCAAGCTGACGCGTTTTAGATATAGAGGGGAGAAGTTTTGAATATGAGTTTGAGACAAGAAGATGTGGATTAAATCCAAGGGGATTAATATCACGTTGATTATTAACCCGTTTTCTGCGTCTTTTCTTACTCAAACCGAATAATAGCGCCTGCTTAATTAGAGTAAACGCTGTTTGCGACGATAATTAAATTGTCTTTCAAAATGGAACCGCAAATAATTAAGTTTGGAAATTTTATTGATTATCAAAACAGTCAAAGTATCTTGACTTTAAACATTTGCAAACTTTGTCTTTATGCAAAAGAAAATATCGAA
Organism: Geophilus flavus; assembly: GCA_034695885.1. Lineage (NCBI taxonomy): Eukaryota > Metazoa > Arthropoda > Chilopoda > Geophilomorpha > Geophilidae > Geophilus > Geophilus flavus. Next base: position 2,909 of record JAQFZO010001663.1, read on the forward strand.
TTTTGTCGCCTAAACAAATAAAACACAGGAAAATCGAAATATAAACGTTTCTTTTTTAGAATCGGAAAGAAGACGCTTTGTAGCCGCCAGAGCTGATGTTTTGTAATGTATGAGATTTGAATCTGTTTACTAGGCGTTGCTCGAGTTCCACACCCTCAGTGTTCTTTCTCCCTCACTTCTTTTTATCTTTAAATTGGATGTTAGGTCTTATCACCTGGCATAGTTCTCACCGTTTTAACTTAGAACAAAAAAAAAATATAAATAAATAATATACCCGTACAGTAAAAAATAAAAATACGGTATAAAAAAACATGTAGAAAAAAAAATCACTTGGTAAAATTTCCATATAATGTTGAAATGTATGGGATGATGGAATGAAACCCACTAAAGAGATGGAATCAGTTGAAAGAGAATACCGTAAAACCAAAAGAGGGGAAAAAATAAAATAAGGAGAAAACCGATGGTGGACGTGCGGGTTGTGGCTGGGGTCACGAGCAGCAAATCCCTGAATAGGGTGTGAAGAGCCGGGTGGTTGAATTTTCGTTTGTCGATTTAAAAAGAGAAAAAAAAGAAGAGGGAAAAGGAAAGGGAAATAAAAAAGGAACCCTTAGGAGGAAAAGGAGTATGAAGAGAGAGAGTGGGAGAGAGCGAGTAAGAGAAGTGTATATGGGAATGGATGCGATTTCCACATTATCTTTCTCGAACGACAAGAGGACCTTGAGAAATTTGCTGATTGGTAATGGCTTCATATTTCAAGCCCAATGGCTAAAAGGAAGGAAGAGAGGCTGCATTATCCATTGGCAATGTGCCACAGTAGTCAGCAAAGAAGTGATGAAGCCGCCGACACTGTTGCGTGATAGTGTTGTAGTGAAGCCCCAGTGTAGCTTCTTATATACTGTAGTTGCTGTCTCGCGCAGGAGTTACCCATAGACACCACGACTGTGTCAGCTTGCGTACAATTTGTCTTGGCGCTATGCGTGACAGTGTGTGTAATGCGTGTTCTTTGAGGCTAAAAGTGACAGCCGTGTCCAATAAAGTGCCTGACAGTCTTAAGTATATCCGACTCGTTCGACAAATGAGTCGGGCCGTGTGAGATAACATTATTTTTTTAAGGGCTTTCATTTCACTTTGTCTAGGCCAGGGGTAAGGTAAAGTGTTTTATGGTATTGAGTTTTATGATCGAGTGCCTCCATATGATCTAATCAAGCGGGAAAATTACCGAAATTGCTCTGGTTTCTTCCCTTACAATTTAGCCTTCTCAAGCGTCCACACGAGGTTAAACGAAGAGATTTCTCCAGGTCAAATTTTTATTGGAAAACGAGGCCGTCAACTGGAATCCGTTTGCTCGGATGAGCACACTAATGCGAATAGCCAAGCTCAATTGAAGAGACCGATGTGACAAATGTGGATGGGATAATTAGCGACTCTTAAATAACTCTTTTGAGAGTTTCGCACCGGATTTTCGCCATTTACGTCTTTTATCCGGAGTCACGGCCGCGGCATGTAGTAAACCACCGACTACTATATGGCTGTTGCAGGTTTACCCGATTCGCTTTTCCTTTTGCTCGCATACCCATGGAATACACTCTGCCGGGCGCTGGTTCCTAATTAGCGCTAATGAACGCGCTCATCCCTAGGTCACTGTTCGCCCTTTAACCCGCATCCGCCCTTTAAGCGTGGACTCCCGTCAACACTTGAGTCGATATCCCCCTACAGTTGAGCGAGAGACGATATATTGCGTCTCGCCTTGCTGTCCACCTTTCACGCCTTCGAATTGACAAGGGGTTGTACTTATTGACAAGGATGAAGATGAATTTATGAGGATGATCGACGGTGTGGTTAGGAACTTTTACCTTTAAACATGAAAAGTTGATGCTGACATCATCCTTTTTGTAAATTTTATCACTGGGATTAGTTAACAAACGCAAGTATAATCCCCTACTTGGTTCACCATAAACAATCTCTTGCACAACGAGTTTTCTGCTTCCATTTCGACGTGTCGAGTGTGGCAATTCGATACGCCAAAAACATTCCTCAATTCAGTGGCACATTACTTTTGCAAAAAACCACACAACAGTCTATGCGTTTTATGTGTCTTTAAGAAATCTTTCTACGGGGTTCATTAATCGGGTCTCCGTTCTGCACTCACCATAAAACAAACATAAAATTGTGAGACATGAATAACATGGGCAACAAGGAAGAAGTTATTGATTTCCTCCAGTCATTTCAGTCAATAGGTTTCCTTCAACTTTAAAAGCAAAGAGTTTGTTGGTTTTTTTCCTTCTTTTTGTTTGTTTTTTTATTTAAAGGACACTCTAAATTCCATTTTCTGCTATTAAGCTTACTACCCACAAAAGGAAGCCGAGTTTTCTTTTATCAGACGTAGTAAAGGACAAGTTTTTGAACTTTTTTTAAAAAAAAAAAAAATGGATTTTTCGGTTTTCATTGTGGACAGTTATAGAAAGTGATAATAAAGATTCACTTTACTTGTGAGGTTGGCCGTTAAATCGGATTTGTTAATTACGTGTGTTAATAAATAATATTTAAATTTAATACAGGGTTGAAAGAATTGAGTGCCTATTAAAATTAATTAACAAGCAATTTGTGCAACAAAGTTTTACCTGCTGTTAATTGCGTGGCTGTTGGTGTTGTTGGTAAATTTAAAGGATGGAAATAATTCCATATGTACGTAAAAACATAAAATTTATATCGTCGATGCACATGTGGTATTTATCGGTGTTTTAATTTTTAAAAAAATTCTGCAAAATGGATTTTTTCCCCTCGCATTATGATAATAAAATTATTTTTATAATGGCGAATAAAATCGCAATATAAGAATTGTCCTTTTTATGAAGAGGTCTGCAAACAAAAGGTAAAGAAGAGATGTATGAAAACGGATTTTTTGTTATTGCCTTTTTTCTTATTTTTTTTCTCTCTTCTTTTTATTCTTTTGCATTGCCAATAGTCCATGACCTAGGAATAAGTTTTTAGAGCTGAACTTTATGTGAAATATTACTATGAAACTTTGCTTTTGGCATGTTTATTGTTCACTCAAGTTTAATAAAATGAGATGAGAAGGGGAAAATGTTATTCGGCAGTTGACTATTTAATGGAATATAACTGACAACAATAAAAGAATTCCATCTGATATTCAAAATTCGAACTATTGGCTAATAACGTCTCTTGTGGCAGGTACAATGAAGAGTATTTTAGATTAAATCGTATGAGAATTGGGAGCTAAATGATGTTTATACAAGCTTTACTGCATTGCTTATTTGATTTGATACGTAACCCTAATGTTATGTACTCACAACATCAATCCAATGTTTTTTAATTTTTTAAAAGTACTTGTGGCATATGTAAAACAAATATAAAAGCACTTTAAACTAGTCCCCACTCCCGCTTTTATTTGCTTTTAAATATTTAATATCAGTTATCAATACCAAGTTATGGAGATGGTCGAGAGATAAATTTTATTTTTTTATGAGTGCATACTTGTATGGCTGCAATAAGAAAACTATGCGTCTTTTAAGATAAGAATGTGTAAAAAATAGTTTTTAAAGTTCTAGATTAATTATTTGCCATTTATTCTAAAAATAATTATAAAATGAGTAATGAACTGGTTTTTGAGAAGCACTACACTGAAGACATATTGATTTGACCGAGTCTTTAAAGGAAATACTTATCGGCCTATGACATTAGCTTTCAAAAACTAATTAGAGGTTTGCCAATTTAACTGTTCGCAGAAAAAATCGGGACGAGAGAAAAAAAATTAAATCAAAAATTTTAATAATGCGATATAGCCTTAATAAATCAAAACCCTTCACTCTTTTTTTTTAATCAAATCGTCCTTTAAAGGGTAAAAGAAAAAGTTTAATTTGGGATTTGTCAATCTAATAGAGTACAAGTGTGCATTATTTACGAAATTAGCCGGTTATCAATCAAATAGTAATGGAAGGTGGCAAAGGCAATGCATCTGTGTTTGTCGTGTGGGGGCGAGTTCTGTGTGTAAATACTGACGGCAACTGTCATGGGTAATGTATAGCTACAAAGATGTGCACTTGCAGCAACACTATTCCCAACGATTTACGTCATTGTCATCCTTTCCTCTATGGCCGTGAGTCTTTGTAATGGCGCCCATCATGACATCAGTGCTAGAAATCACAGGGGTAAGGTGCGAGATGATTCCAGCAATAACTCTTGGGCTCGTAAAGAAAAACCCACAGAAATTGTTTGCTCGGGCTTCCCAATATGTGTTATAACTCACAACTTTTTTCTGTCGGCTTCTCACACCGATATTCTGGAGTGTTTTCGATCGATTTACAATATCTCGACACGAAACAAACACTTCTAATTAATTAAAAACGAGCCAAAAGCGACGTTTCGTTCCTCTTGTTTTAATCCTTTAAAAAGTTTTTTATTTTTTTTTACTCTAAATGTTAAGTCTGTTTGAAACCAAGTGGATTGTAGTTTAGTGTTAAGCGAAGCGAATTTCTATCGTGAATCTTCGGTGTCTTGTAACGGCTAGAGAATACGCTTCATAAAGCCTGACAGTCAGCATGTGTGAGGTGGGAGGGAGTGTACGAGTCTGCTCGTGTCCCCCTTCTGGTCGATCGATGAGATGAGAAAAGGATCTTTTACTTCCTTTCTCCCACGCGCAATTATCACGTCACACACACGACGGAAATGCATAGTTAGAGTTTACACGAGATATCCGGACATTCGATCTGCACCTTTTAGATGCGTTTCCACACTGACAAAACGTGACACCCTTGTTTATAGTCATAAGTCAGTCGTGATGCACGTGCGACGTCGGTGTCACCCACCACTCTCCATCGACACAAAGGAGCGATAAATAATTTGATGTCGCATGCAGAAGCAACAACAGTGTTTCGGTATTTTCTTCATTTCGGATGATGTATATCTGCGGTCGGTCGGGGAGTATCTGTAACGGTTGTTTGTAAAAGGCGGTCATTGGAATGCAAGAAAAGTTTTCCCGCTTTTGAATCATGTACAAGAACATGGAATCGTATGGGCGCAAAGGGCTGGTTTCTCGACTTCGGTACTATCAAGATCTCATTTGCACGTCGTGCTACTAGTGCGTGGGTGTGGACGCATAATGGGATAGGCGGTCGGTTGTTACTGCTTGCGGCCATACTTTTGAGGTCTGAGCTACGTGCTTGGCGAGTGTCAATAAATTGTTAGAGCAAAAAGGGCGAATCGAGTGCGAAGGCGGGCAACCTAAGATGCGAAATCCGCTCCAGTGTTTGGTTTTTCCTCGCGAAGCAAAACAGGAGTCGCATTTCCTCGGGATTGTGGTGCGGTAAAATGGTTTAGTAGATGCACTCGACTCTTCGCCTCAGATGGGATTAGATGTGTTTGGGTTTGGTCCGGTGCTTTTCTTGGGCTTGCAGCATGGTTTCGTTGCCTTCGAGGCACGGGTCTTATTCCACCGACCATGTGATCTAATCTCCATCGAGACTTGGGAGTAATCAGAAGAAAAGGTGGTTCCCATGAGGTTGATATTAAAATTGGTGTGTTGTGTGGCGTGATAAACATTGATTGGTTTATGGTTTAAAACGACCCTTTTGTATCTATTATGTTTTGATGATGTTATAAACACAGGTTGTTTTGCCGCATCTTCCTCTGTGTTGGTTATTTTTTTTTGCTTTGCTTCCTACGAACGATAATACCATCATCTAACAAAATTTTTCTTTGTGCTTTATGGCTTTATGAAGAAATTATTCATGCAACAACTATACAAAGAGAAAAGTAACATAAATCTCAATGCATGCTTTTTATGGGTTGACACTGTAAACTGCGACAATTGTTTTATTTCTTTTTGCTTTATTTTAAGAGTGCTAGCTCAGCAAATTTGATCAAATTTAGTCTTTAGCCAAGGAAACATTCCTGAGATTAGAATAACATGTTATTCGAGTTTATGCTGTATTAATTCTGATTTTCAAAACAGTAAAATTAAAAGTAACTAACAGAAGATTCAGGAAATAGTTTCGATTTTGTACGGAAATATAATCAAAACAAAGCATTTTGAAATATTTTAATATTTTTCGAAAGAATTATAATTACTGAGTTTTAGTTTCAAATCGTGTGACTCATCTTTTAAATCACATTATGAAGTTTGCAAATTTTCATGCCAATTAAATGTGGTTTAAATGGTTAAACACAGTTGAAAAGCAATCAAAATAAAGGTAACGAAGCAACCATTGCCCTTCCGACCATCCATCAAATATTCATGATTAAAAAAGAGGATAACACATCACTTCTTCCCGTCAGCCCCGATAACGACGCGCCAGTTTTATGGCTTCTCAGCTTTTCTTTTTGGCATTTTGCACATGCATAGGCGTAACTTTGTTACAGCGTTGCATGTGTAATCTGATTTTTAGCGGAGCGTGTCTCATCCTTGTTAACCCGAGAATCAAGAGATGTCCGCTTCCATCCTTATTTCGTCCCTTCCCTATCTCTCTTTCGCTCTCAATTCCACATCTTTTTAATGTACTTTCCTCTAAGCCCCTACTAATCTGCCTTATATCCTCAATAATCCGGAATACAACAAATAAAAAACAAAAATAAAAACGGTCTGGGTTTGTTACTCACGCGAAATTAAATTAGTGAACTGAGATTAGTAAGAAAGAACATGTTAATTTTCAAATTCGAGTCGTTGTTTGCTACCATGAAAATTGAATTAAAATGAAAGCGCTATACGTTTATTGTTATTATTACTTTTATGGCATTATTATTTGTAAATGACCTTATTTCATAAAGGAGCAGTTGAATCACTCCAGACAAGTAAAGTGCAACAGATTTTTCCACATGGCTGAAAATGTAAATCCAAGTCTGGAATGCAATGTTTTGAATAAACAAACCGTGTTTTAACACTTGTCTTCACCTCGCCTGACAATTTTCACGTCGCGTTTTTGTTTTGACGTACAAATCTCATCGAACGTTGGTTGCAAAAACAAAGGGTGCGTGAGGGGAAATTGTGAGTAAAAACATTTATCTGTTTGATGTCAATGTGGGGATCCGATGTGACAAAGACAAAAAACGCGACATGGTTTTAACGCATCTCAATTACGATAACAAAAATCTGGCCGTCTGCACCTGACAAAGGAGGCTGGCACTCGTCAATTTTTTATGACTGTTTTGCTGACAGTTTTCTTATTTTTTCCTCATCTATACCTGTCCCTTGCAGTCCTTTTAAATAATATGTATGTCACCTCGCAACTTATTTTCCCAAACAGCAATTTTTACGTTTTCTCGAGGGTGAGGAGGGATCGAGGACGTTAAGGAGGTTTGGAAAAGAGGGGAAATAAATGTGCAATCGTGGAAAACAATCAAAGTTTTTGAATAAGTAGAAAAAAATTTTTTTTCTTTTCAATTGAATTATAATGTAGGGTCATTTTAAAGGTATAAGATAATTTTTCTTTCTTTTACCCCAATTCAAATTCAATTGGAAATTCATTGATTGCAATTTATTCTATCGTCTCCTCTTTTTCCTCTATAACCTTTGCCAATATGGGGAAGAATGGATGAAGCACTGCCTTTACAGTGTATGGTAGTTCCTCACGTTTAATCTGATGGAAAAAGTTTCTTGGAAAGAAAGGAAGAAAAAAAAACACGGAATTATTTGGAGAATAAAAAAAATAACGATTGAAAACGCTTTGGACTTTTTTCGCATTCAAATTTTAATGAAGATATATGAATTGCACGCTTGAAAGAAAATGGTTCTCAGTCGGTAAAACATGCGTGCATGCTGCTGCAAAATTGTCGTAATTTCTGAATATCACTGCGTTTTCCTGGTCTGAAGGGACCATGACCTAACACATGTATTTTGCACACAATAAAGCCTTCTTTCTTCCATTTCTCCCCGGGATGGCGAAAGGAATACGGGACTTTTATTAAAAGGCGTTCGTTGTCATGCCAACGGCTTGCACCGAGCTGAGGCTGACAGAGAATACCAGACTGAATTGTGGCTTTCATAGCCATGCGTACGCCATTTTTGAGAGTTTTAAATAAATCCAGAACCACTTTTTATGCTTCGTAATGGGATTTTTCAATGAGTTTGTTGTGGAGGTTAAAAATATACGGTTACGGCCGACTTTTTCCACTTGCTTTAATTAAAATCGTGTATAAGAATACGTGAATTGTTTTCGTTTAGTCTTTAGTTCAGCTATAATTTTCTCGAAAAACACGTTTCGTGTTGCAATTACAACTTGTTTCATTAATATTTTTATTTATTATATTTTCTGAAGACGTAATTAACTTGTATTTAACAACAAAACACTTTTTTCTCTTGTGTGTTGATGGATTTTTCTGATTCCAGTACTTTTTTTCTCCCTTTTCCTTTTTTCTTTCGGTAATGTACAAGTGAATTTCCTATTTTTTTTACTGCCATGAATCATTACCCGTGTATAGAGCACGAATTGTTATTGGGTTTTACCGATAATCGAATGCTGTCGTCTTGCAAGTGAAGTTGGGTCGAGAACAGTCAGTTTCTCTTTCACCCGAGAGTTCTTATCCTCTTGGCCCAACGATTCTGTCCACAGCCCACAAAAGCCGACATGTCACTCGAGGTGATGGGCGGTGAAACCCAAGCAAAAAAAAAAGAGTAAAAAAAGCAAGAAAAAAAATTGCGACTATTTTGAATTCGCACAATTTAACGTACGAAATAGCTGCAAATGCAACTAGGTGTGATTTTGTTCTGTTATGTGGAAAATCTTTTTCAAGCAGACGAGCAAGCAAAGTGTAGAGTGGATTTTCACAATGGTACACAGGGTTTTTCTTTTTATTTGCCTCGTCTTCGATTTGTTTGCCTCTTCTCTCCAATGCCTCTAGTGCAAACAGATAGCAAGAAGATATCCGTCTCCAAACACCGTCGCACAATACAATAAACTGCCTTGCGACCATTTTTCCGTACGTGTTCTAGAGAAAATGATGGACCGATTTTGGTAATAGCGAGTTTCCATTTGAATGAATAAATGTTTCGTTCAATTTTGTTTGTTTTCGGTTCGATTCAGGTCCTGGTAAGCAATTGAAATGCAAAGAAGCTGTTTAAAAAGTTTGTTTTCTTATCTCCTCTTTTTTTGATAAAAAAATGAGATTAAAGTGGGGAAAAGATTGGAATTCTTTTTTCCTTTATTAAATTTTTTGAGGCCACTTTATGAGAAGTTAATTATCGCACACTTTTTTTTTATTTCGTCGAAACTCGAAATGATTTAATTCACGATTAATGTGATTTTATATAAAGTGAAATGATTCTATGAAATTATTAATCGTTTTCAAATATAAAAGAATTGCCAAGTCATTAAGTCGGCTTTTTGTTTTGTATCGGACGAACATTGAAGGTTTTATGGAGAAAACAATTAAGGTATTGATTTTATAAGCGCTAGCCAGAAAAGGGAATTAACTGGTCAATCTGATGGGAAAAGAGGGAGATGGTTAGTCGGAAAGGACGTCAGTTTCTTTGCTGCACCTGGTCGCCTCAAGGTGTGTGTCGTTGTTAGTCCTCTCCTTTGGAATATTGATTTTACCTTGGAAACTGCACGAGGGCCAGTTTGGATGGAAATGAGTCCCTCGTGTTCATACACACCAAACCAAATAAGAGGCCACGTATTTGAACAGCTCATGGAATGTCATTCAACGATGCTCGTAATTCAATTTCATATTAGCTCGACATCCCTTCTCGCCTAGTCAAGTCTTTCTTTTTGTATTATTAAAAAATCCTGCCGCTAGTGATTGATAATTTTTTTTTTTATTATTTATTTTTGCTTATCATCAGCAGCAACATCCCTCGGAGGATAAAATTGGATTTTGAAACAGAAAGCAAACAAATTGTCAGTGAACAAAAGCGCCATTCTAATGCGCACTTATTTTGTATTTGACAAACCTAACGCCCTCTGGAGCCCGCATGTCTTGACGGAGGTCATTTATATTCAGATCATGGTTGGTTGTGGCCCTGGTACTTCTATAACCGGAGCGATTTGCATCGGTGCAGGCGGGAGTTTGCCTTAATCAAGAGCATTATGAGGCAAGGAGGACTCTGGGGGATAAACATTCTTTTCTTCTCTTAGTCTGTCACGTGCAAGTATGGAAGCAAGGCAGATGAATCGTGCCTGCGTGACTCTCATTTCCTGATTGCTCCCTCGAGTATATAGCAATGAAAAAAGGTGGTTTTGAACACCAAACTATACTTTTGCTAAATCTGTACGACTCGTGTTTTTGTTGTCAGGTCCAAATCCATTTCCTTAACTTTTTTTTTCCTTTTAGAGAATTATTGCTTTTTTTTTTCTCTTGTTTTTGATGTTTTGTGAAGAAAAAAAAGTTTTAAGGCATATCCGCTTATGTTAAAAGCTCCCCAAATTTTCTTCACTGCACTACCTCGCAGTGAAGCGCCTTGCATCGAGCGAAACGTAATGCAAATTGTTTACTTTTGGTTTGTCCCAATTAAAGGAAAAATAGAAACGATTTGTCAGTCCTCTGGGACTTCAACAGAGATCCCAAATTATTAGCACTATTTTTCAAGCGTATGCAAATAACAAATTAGGAAGAGTGCTAATATTGGCAGTGAATTTAAATGGCAGAAAATGGATTTTTAATGAGTTGTTCTAGTTGTGACTGGGTTTTCTTCTATTTTTTTCTTTCATTTATCTAATTATATATACTTTTTTCCATTTTTATTCTATTTTATTTTATTTTCCTTAAAGGAAAATATTGTTTTAATGAGGACTGAAAATACAAAGAGGATAATTAACGTTTGATGTCTTAAAGAAAGAAGAAGAAAAAAAAACGGCAAAGAAGCAAATATTTATAAAGACGTTTAAGAATCGAGGTAGAATTTTATTGGATTTTAAAGAAAATAAAATTCAATAAAGTGGAAATCGAATCGATTGAGGAATAATAGTGCTAAATTCGCAGAATGTAATGAGTGTTAAGTGTTGAACGCTTTGGCATTGGTTCCTAAAGTTGGCTAACGAGAGAATAAACTTGGGTTTGAAATCGATTTTTCTAGCAAAAGAGGGGAAGAGAGCGACGGGTGTGGTGTGGTGGTTGAGAGAGAGAGAGAGAGAGAGGAGGAATGCATTCAAAGTTCCGTTTCGGAACTGATATGAATTCTTCCATCGACCTTGAAGGAGTGGTTTTTTGGGGGGAGTTGTAACTTTCTTGAGGACAACATAGCACTGGAATATGACGATATAAAAATGTAATCAGTTGGCAGAAAACGCACGAGCAAAAGATTCATGGACAGGGAAATGCATTTTGTATAAAAAAATGGGTCGCGGCTTCCTTTTAGTGCAAAGTTAAGACGATAACCTAATTGCTGGTCAAAAACTGATTGGAGGGCGGATGGAGCGAGAAAAAAGAGACGCCAGTCGTAAATTGAGTGGCGTTCAAGCGTCCACTAATCAATTGTGGATGCTCCACTGCTCTTCGTCGCGCTGTTTGCAATTAAACGAAAGAGATAGGCTGTCATTAAAATCATGTCCCCGAACTGCAAAAGAATAAGAAAAGGGTTTTGTTCGAACGAGTCCGTTTGGCCCCAAGTGAAAGCGAAATAATTAACTTGTAAATGAGTGTGTCTGGTCGTTAAGTGGCATATAAATTAGAAGCGAATTAGAAATGTTATTCACGCGCGCGATGTTAGAATAACTCGCATTTTCACCCTCTTTTCTTATTGGGCAACAAACAAGAAAACTGACGCTTTACAAAAGATGCAATAAACATTGTTTATTTTCCATTTGTTGCGCCCCCCTACCAGTATCAATTTGCTGCAATGAAAACTGAAGTGCAATTTATCACAGGTAGGTCTCGTCATCCATCATTTTATACTCTACTTTTCAAACCATAAATAGAGATGGACATCAAGCGCCTCCGAATAAAGAATGTCGTACATTTA
>JAQFZO010001664.1:0-14817 GCA_034695885.1 Geophilus flavus
TTTCAAATGATTTCAAACAATTTCTGAGTGATTTTTCGTTCTCCTATGTAGATCTATGTAAAAATAGTTCGGAAAAGCCTGTAAATCAGTTGGCATTCGTTTAAAAATCGTTCAGAAATGGATGAAAACCACTTGTAGTTGTTTGAAATATGGGGTTACAAAAGTAGTGGCTTTCGGGTAGAAACCAGTAAAAAATTGGGGTATAAAATTAGGTAAAATTTAGTTTTTTTTGGGGGGAAAAGCAGGTAATTTGGGGGTCCAATAAATGGAGGCCATTAAAACGATTCAAAAATCCTGCTTAAGATTTCCTAAAATGTAGTTCGTGTTTAAACTTGCAATTTGATTATGCTTCAAAACCTGTTAATTTTTAAGAGCTGAATATGACATAGTAGTTCCGTCCTTTCGATTTAAGAAAACATTTGTAAAATCTTTTCGAGTTCGTTATACAGAGGTTCGACCTATATTAATTACTTCTTCTGCTTCTTTCATCAATTTTTCCATCCTGACTTGAGCACGAGCTCGCACACGATCCTTCAAAGCGCTAAGTTCGTCTTGAAAAGCATCGATGTAACTTTTGTCAGCCGTTTGAATTCTGAAAGAAAATAAAAAATAAATAAATAATTAAAAAATTTTTAAAAATTGAACCCTTTATTAAAAACCTGGTAAAGAACGAAGAAACACAGGATCTTGGATCGACATCAAGTTGTTTTGCAAGTTCGAGTATGTATTGCATGCAAATTGCCTGATGCGCCACATGTTCCATTAACTGAGTTTTCTATAGAAAAATCCCTTTTTAATATTTACATTTAGATAGATATAATCATTAAAAAAATCATACGTCTTCCATGGCTAGCTGAACACACCACACAACTAAATAATTGGCTGTACCTTCGCACGCCAAATGAGGATTTTCCAGGAGAAATCTTTTGCTGTCGTCAAATTTTTGCAACATTCCGTATTTTTTCACAGTTTTTTCATTATCTTTAACAAATTGTCGCTGTTAAAAACCCATAATAATTAATATTAATCTCAATAAATTAAAAAATGAAATAAAATTTTCAGTTTTACGTATATTTCTTCCTTCTCTTCTTCCGTTAAATCATCATCGTTTCGCGGTTTTGCTTTGTTTATGACCTGAAAGAATATGAAAAAATGAGAAAAATATTTTATAACGATTACAGTCGAATCCGCTTATAAGAGTGGGGTCGGGAACTGAGATAGATGCTCTTATATCCGGAGTGCTCTAACAGCCAAACTCACAAAAAAAATGCAGAAATTGCTCAAAATGTTTATTTATGTATTTAGAAATACTTTAAATAAGTTATTTATGCTTCAAATGGCTTATTTTAAGAATAAAAATCATTTTACCTCAATTTTCAACAAAAATAACCCCTTTATTTAAACTCCTTTATCCGGAGTTCTTTAAAACGGACTTTAATTACACGTAAATCAATGGAGGAAAAATCGGGAAATTTGAAATGGGCTCTAATAAACGGACTAATCTTATACGCGGAGCCCTTATAAGTGAACTCGATTGTAGAAAAAAGTCTTACAGTTTTTGTAAAACCCTGTTTGCTGATCGTGTCGACATTCCACGGCGCTAACTGTAGAGTAAAAAAATTAAAAATTAAATTATGATTTTAAAATCCGTCGTTTTTAAATTCTAATTCAACCTTTTCCTTCTTGGACAACTCTTCTTCTTTCTTCAAAAACTCTTCCTTTTGTTTCTCTAATTCGCTCAACTCAATTTTTAATTTTGACACATCCGGAACGTCTTCGTTTAATTTTTTACTGAGTTCTTGAATCTTTTTTTGAGTCCTAAAAATAAAAAATAAAAATTAAAAATTAATTTTAACACACATTATTTTATTATATTTTTTTTAAGTTAATTTTTTTATTTACTCTGTTTTTCCTTTCTTAAGAATTTCCTTTTCTTTTTCAGCTTCGGCCATGCGTTCCAATCTGGCTTGATGCCGCCATCGAAATAAACTACCTGTATCGACATTAGGATGGATGTCATCCTCATCGTCTGAAATCTAGAGAAATATTAAAATTGTTTAGTAATTTTTAAAATATGTTACAGTAGAAAAGGAGGCGCGCGAATATGACATTTTGTGGGATTAGCGTCGAAAAGTTCGATAAAGCAGCGATGCCTAATAAAACGTAGATTTTTTTAATTTTATAAGGCAGGTGTAGGTTTGATTTGATCGCAAGATTTATCTTCCAAACGATTTAAATATGAAGAAAAGGAATTTTTTATTACCTCGATATCCTTCCACTTGCTATAGTCAACCATTTTGCAGACTGCAGTGTGTTGTAGGGCGCCGTCTGGTGACAATTCTTGGAATTTTTAGAAATTTCCAGAAGCAAACAGTAATTTTTTCCCAAAAGGAAGATAAAGGAATAATCACATAATCTTTTATGTTTTTTTAACCTACTTTATTTTACTTTTCTGATTAAATCCGTTATTTTGAAATATGAGACACCTAGCGACGAAATTATGTACCATATTTCTTCATGAAATAAAATGAGAACACTGGAATCTTTAAATTTTGACAACCAAGCTCTCAGCTGTTTACCATTTGATAGTGATGACAGTGGGAAAGAATCAAATGCTTGGTTTACAGCTACAAAACCAACTCCAATTGAGAAACCAGAATTGGTGGCTTATTCAATTCAAGCCATGTCTTTATTGGATTTATCTGAGAGTGAACTTCAAAGACAATCATTCATAGATTATTTTTCTGGTAACATTCCCATCCCTGGAGCCCAATATGCTGCCCACTGTTACTGTGGACATCAATATGGTGTCTTTTCTGGACAACTTGGAGATGGTACAGTGATGTAATTGCCATTACGGTACGGTATAAATTTGACAAAATCACTAAACTTTTTACTTTGTAATTTACAGGTATCTTGGTGAAATTGTTAACAGAAATGGGGAAAGATGGGAAGTTCAGTTAAAAGGTTGTGGTAAAACTCCATTTTCAAGACAAAGTGATGGTAGGAAGGCTTTGAGGTCAAGTATAAGAGAGTTTTTATGCAGTGAAGTTGGGTTTCCTTCTGTGGTTTTCCTGCTTAAATTAATGCATCATAACATACCATTAGGCAATGTATCATTTGGGAATACCTACCACAAGAGCTGGAGCTTGTATCACTTCAAAAACATTGATTGATAGAGATGTTTTTTGTGAAGGGAATGTGAAAAAAGAAATGGCTACAGTTGTAACTAGGATTGCTCCTACATTTTTAAGGTGACTATGTGAAGTATTTTCAGTAGCTGCATTCAAAAACTAAAACAAAAATTGTGTTTTGTGTTTTAGGCGTAACTTATTTCTCATTAATTCTCGGTTTAATGAGAACAAGTGACATCTAAAACACAAAACACAACTAAAACACAAATTCGTTTTAGTTTTTGAATGCAGCTAGTTTTTTTAAGATTTTGATGATTTGAAATTATTGTCAGGTTTGGTTCATTTGAAATATGTCTACCAAAGAGTTCTGAGTATGCAAAAAGTGGCCCTAGTGTTGGCAGAGATGATATTTTAATAAAACTTTTGGAATTTACCATTAAAATATATTTCCCTGAAGTAAAATAACTGTATAATCACTATATCATAGAATAATATAATACGGTTTGAATATTTTGATTCATTAATAGGTAGAAAGGAATTTCCCTGATGATTCAAATAAAAGATATAAACAATTTTTTAAAGAAGTTCTGATAATCACAGCAAGACTTGTTGCTAGTTGGCAATGTGTTGGATTCTGTCATGGGTTTAGTATAATATAAATAAAACAAATCATAAAGAATTTTTTCCTTTTAATGCTTGATTTCTTGTAAACATACCTATAGCATGCTAAACACTGATAATATGAGTATTCTGGGCCTCACTATTGACTATGGACCTTTCTGCTTCATGGATTATTATGACCCAGACCATGTTCCAAATTCAACAGATTTTGGATGTAGATGTGCTTTCAACAAGCAGCCAGAGATTTGTCATTGGAATTTGATGAAATTAGCTGAAGCTCTGCAGAATTGCTTGATTTCAGATACTTTTGAATCTGAACTGAGTTTATTTTGGAGTGAATATAATAAATTCTATGTGGAAATAATGCACAAAAAAGTAAAAAACATGAAATTTAGCAACAGTATATTGAATGGGAATACTTTTTACCATTGATTTATTTCAGTTTGGTCTATTTAAATCAATGGATGCAGATAAGTGAGTTTTTGCTTTTTTTATACAGTACTGATAAAGACTAAATGTTTCTTCCCAAGAAATCTTTTTGATGGATTTTTACAACTTTTGGAAAGTTCAGGAGGTGATTTTACAAATTGTTTTCATTCTTTGTCACTTCTTGAACTACCAGGAAGTCGTGGACACACAGCTTCCATAGAAAAACTGACTGTTAATCTTGTGTCCAATTTTTCATCTTGCGAAAGAATGAAATTGAGGCTTAAAAATTCTCTGGATGAAAAGTAAAATTCAGGAAAGCAATAAGTTGTCATTTTCTATCTTGAATTTTATACATAAATTTACAGAGAAATTGAATTTTTGATGACCCTGTATGAAAGTCAACCTGATGTGCTGGAAGAAATGAAAAAGAACAAATTAATTCTACAGGAAATAAGAGTAGAAAGTTTATTTTTATAAATCACTGTAAAAATTAAATTTTTCATTATCAGAAAATGACACCTGAAAGTAAACTGAAAAATGACAGAATAAAATGCACAAAGTGGGTTTCTCAATATGTAAAAAGACTGCAACAAGAAGTGGTTAATGTCAAAGATGTGAAACAGTTGAACAAGAAAAGAATGGCTATAATGAATTCAACTAATCCAAGGTACCGTATGTACAGCTGAATTAAGAAAGTCAATTGAATATGATCTTATCTTTTTGCTTGTTTATTAGATTTGTTTTGAGAAACTATTTGGCTCAAAACGCAATTGTGGAAGCTGAAAATGCCAATTACACAGAAGTGAGAAATCTGCTTAAATTACTTGAAAATCCCTTTAGTGATAACATTCAAAATACCATTAAAATGAGTGGATTTTCTCTATCAACACAACCAAGTATACAATAAATGCCAAACTGGTGTTTTTTATACATTTACGAATGCATACAGCTTCCAGTACTAGTCAAACGACACAGAAATATGACGATTTGCCGCCAATGTGGGCTAACGAGATCAAAGTTTCTTGATCGTCTTAAAAAAAGTTACGACAAATATCTTCAAAAATTCGGATTAAATGATGACAGTTTCGGGTTAAAGGTTTTTAAATTAAACACACCCTAAACTCGACCGATTGCATTGTATTTACATTTATACTAAATTTGAAAAGTTTTGTTAGTAAAATTTATAATTGAATGAATTTCTTCTATTCGCTCACAACTGAACATCATTTCTTTGGCTTCACATACATACACTAAGTCCCAAAAATCTTTGTTTTGGGCTGTAATTTTTTACTCGTGCGAGGTATCAAAAAAAGGTTTAAAAATTTGAAATCCTCAGGCTTTTTTACTAGATACAAACTAATAAATAAATTTTATTTCTTATCAGAACATGGGAAAACAATTTTTATTCAATTTGCCTCTGATTTCCCCCCACAAAAGTAACCAAGCTATTTTCATTCTTCAGTTTAGTGACAACTGGTGATTGTTTTTTGAATCACAGACACAAATTATTATATTTGCTCACTTTCTTCGTAATATGGATGGCTTATCAAAGCTTGTTTGGTTTACAAGTAGAAAATATTACAGAAGATCCAGGAAAGATATTTGGGAATATTTATGCATTGCTGCTGCAGTTTACATAATGGTAAAAACTCTTCATTACCACATTCCAAAGATGACTTAAAATTTCATTATTTAGGCTTATTACATATTTTGTCACTCAGTGTTTGGTCTTTGGCTATATGCAACTGCTGAAGAACCAAAGTACCTCTTAGGACCTTTCTATCACAACATTGTGCAAGGTTTTTGCTTGTACAGTACAAAAATGTCAAAACAGATTAAAACTAGTTGAAAAATACTTTTCAGGAATAAGATTTGCTGCAGTATTTCACATTGTCACAGGAATAGTTGCTCTTGTAACTGTATCATGTTTAATACTTGGAGTGAAGTTTGTGAGTGTATTTTTTATTTTATTAAGTCAAATTAAATTGATGCTACATAATATTCTCCCACAGAAAAGTTTACAATATATAACAACAGCCACTGTTCTACTAAACATACTTACACTACTTGATATACTGCTTATTGCACTCCAAGTTTTATATTGGGTAATTTACAATGTTAAATCATGGAGAAGAAAATAATTTGTGTGTTATAATAGGACAAACTGGCTGCTTTGAAGATAATTTCAGCCATATTTACAGTAAGTTTTATTATTTCAAATTATTTTTTAATGATTCTCATTTCTTCCTGTATATACAGCAGTGTTGTTGGTATGTCGTAAACACGTACAGGGCTCTTCTAAAAGAAGACATTGTAAACAAGAACAGACTAAACAGACTTAACCCATTCCGTTCATTTAGATTTTAAGTATTTTCATACTGCGTATGTTTTAAAAACTGAAATAAAGCATTTATTTTCCAAACTTTAAAAACACTTTTATGTACTTTAGATGATGTCAAATATCCTTGGTATTGTAAATAAACAACAGCAACATGATAGAGCAGTCAGACAAGAGAGTAAAATTGTACTGGTTGCACTTGTATAAGACATATGCCTGAAAATAAAACGCAAAATTCGGGTTATTAAAAACAACGAACTGTAGGTGCGTTCAATCTCGGAGGTAAAAGCCGCTTTTTGACTTAGGAAAAAATCGTCAAAAGCCAATCTAAACCATTATTCAATCATAAGTGGCTTCTTTATATAGGGTGGCCCAAAAGAACACATTTAATTCATTTAGTAAAAAAAATCAGTATTAAGAATTTTTATGTTAGTTGATCCTAATATAACTCAGGAGAGGAAACTAATGGTCATGGAACCAATGATCATCAAATTGTAAAAATTAAAATTTATCATCAAGCAATAACTTCCCTACTACAAAAAAATTGGTTCAATTGAAAGTCCAATATGAAATTTCGGACATTTCTAATTGGTGCACAACTTGGAACCAATTGGAACCAATTGGAAATGACAGAAATTCCATATTGAACTTCCAATTGGAACCAATTTTTTAGTAGTAAGGATAAAATAAAAAATAACAATTAACTAATCCTTCAACGCAAGTGACTTAAAAGTGAAAAACAAGTTAATTAGACATCATGGTATGCTTAGGGTGTGATTCTGTGATCAAAATTGCTTTACAATTGATTTCAAAGCTCCAGGATAAACCGATTCTGAAACACAGGCTTCTTTTTTGATTTTGGTGATTGTCTTTGAGTTTTCAAAAGTCACAAAAACATACAAAAAATTTGATTTTAGTGCTTTCAAAAAACTTTCAAGAATCTGGTTTCTAGAATCACTTGTCTTTCCTTATTTTTTACTGTCATTGTACAATTAATTGACTGTTAATTTTTATTAAGTTATTGCTTGAATTTTTACCATTTGATGGTGGTTCCTAGGTAAATTTGGCCTGCTCCACAACTTTCTAATTGACTTTTTTGGTCTACTATCATAGTTGTCCTTGAAACTGATGTTCAAGGACATTGGTCACATGACCATTGGATTTCCCCTCCTGTTTTTTTTTTTTTTTTACTAAATGAATTAAATCTCTTCTTTTGGGCCACTTTGTATTTCTTTTGAGACTAAACGCACCTAAAATAAGATTCTTTTCTCATTACTTGTGCCTAACAGAATGCCCCGTCAATTCGTCATAACGAAAAAACGGATCAGTCTCCAACGGATTACTGCACACTGGTTCAAACATCATATCACGGTTTGCGAAGTCAGTCTGTGGATCTGGAAAGGCAATGGGTTTCCAGCACTCGATCTTCGGGCAAGGTCGCACGCTCTGGGGGCAAGGTCGCACGCTCTGGTCAATGGGGAAAAATTTAGTAACCATCACAGGACTCTGCTCACGCAAATCCGGTACGGTACCATTGAAGGAGTCGGTCGCCCACAACTATCTCGCGCGAGATGGCATTTACATTCTGGCGGTTTATGTACAATCGGACATCTTGGAGGCTCAATTTGATTCGAATTACATCCATGGTCTTTGTTGCAACACGTGCACTGTAAATCCAAGTGACTAAAAAAAGTGTTAGACACTAAATTCTGCTTAATTTAGTAGCAAAAGTCTAATTTTTATACATCTATTGCAAAAATTAGAACGTCAGAAGCCTTTAATTTATGCTTTTAAATTGACTAAAAAGTATCGCCGCTTTGTATAGTTGTTTTAGTGGATATAATCGAAGAAGGGCAAAAATTTATATCAATGATGGCTAAATTTAATGAGTTTAAATGAAAAGTGACTGAAATTTAAATGAATGGTTGCTAAATTTAATAAAAATTTAGCAATCATTGATTTAAATTTAAATTTTAGTCACTCTTCAATTAGACCCACTAAAACGACTACTATACTGGAAATCCAAGTGACTGAAAAATCATTAGACACTTTATTTAGTAACTAAATAAAGTGAAATTTAGAAATCATGGATTTAAACTTTAATTACTATTTAGTCCCACTTAAACGACTAGAAAATGGCGACACTTTTTAGACAATTTAAACGTCTATAGATTATAGGCCAAAAAATTTACAGTGTGGGCGTTGAAACCCGGCAAGGAATTTGTTCCGGTTTCGACACTTTCTTCAAGTGTTCGGATTTCTCGTTGTTGCACTGCTTGTTGCACTCCAGTTTGGTGGCTTTTCTACATATGTACAAGTCGTATTTCGTTTTGGGATTCTCGTCAGTTGTCTGTTGGCAGTTTTTAGATTCCGTTGGGCATTTGGGTTTTCTTTGTGTCTCGGAAGATCTGACTTTTTCCATGCAGTTTTTAGATTTATCATTTTGTTGGTATTTGTCTTTTAGTTCCTGTAGTTGCTGGGATAGTTCTTTTAACTTTAAGGTGCAGGAAGATATCTTTTCCTGCGGTTTCGGTTGTTCCGACGGTTTTGGCGGTTCCGGTGCCGGTGGTTCTAGTTGTTGCGATGCTACTTCACGGAATTGCCCGACACATTGCAGCTCGCCTACGAATTTACGCTTATCCAATTGCGGTTGCGTTTTTTCCGCACATACATCGTTATCCATCTTTGACTAACTGTAACTGTACTTAATCACGTGTCATTGTTACTTTTCCTTGGTTGAAAGTAGGTGATTGTATGTAAAAAATGGATAAAAGTTAGTGATTTTTTGGGAATTTTAATGCAATACAATACCAGATTAATTTTTAGGAATTGAGTAAATATTTAGTGCTCTGCCACCATGGTGATTCTGAAAAATGCAATGAAACCATTACACAGGAGATAAAATCCACACAAGTTAATTTTTAAATGTACGGCCTACCATATTAAAACAGACTGTTAATATTTCCTTGGTTAAACAACATAATTTTCGTCCATGAACAAGTCTGAGACGAGTCTTGAGCATCATTCAAAGGGTCGTCTTAAAAAACTTCCAAGTAATATAACTCGATTTCAAAATACAACTCAGTTTATTGAACTTTTTTTTCTATACCATATTTTGTCAGTTTAATTACAGATAAAAATATGAAAACTTTATCAAATGTCTTCTTACATGTGTCAGATCATCACTTAAAAGTTTCGGCAATACGTACGGTAACATTTTCGTTAACTGCCAACCAGCATAAAACAAAATTCTCTAAACACCGAAGAAATTTTCCAGCCATTACTGACTTCAGATGGAAAATTCCCATCCTGACCACACATCACAAAATTCAAATAAAATGAAAAATTCTTGGTATTGTAAACACACAGCAACAAAAACTGAGAGCAGCCAAACACGACAATAAAATAGTTGCAGTCGCACCCATATAAGTAACTCGTCTATAAAACAAAATAAAAAATTGAAAAAGATTTTAAAAAACATTTACCGTACCGTAATAAATCCTCTAATTGTGCGCGGGGAAATTTTGATTTTTGCAGTTAGTACGCGGGAGATTCGGGGATGCAAACGACAACGTTTGCAACTCGAATCTGGCGTAAGATTACTGTATAATCTACATTGGGAAAAATAATCCCGACTTCCTGGACGGAATTAAATTTTTTGTTGTGATTGATTAATGGGTACGCAGATCTCCTGTAATATGTGGGAAACTTAATTCTGCAAATAGTGCGCGGGTGCACTATTAGAGGATTTATGGGTATTCATCTCTAATTCAAATTAACTTCTTTCGCTTGTAAGGTGGCATTCCTGGTGGTTCGTTCATTAAAAATGGATTGAACAGTGAAGGATTAGGAGGCGACTCTATCGGTTGCGCGTCGTATTGCACGTTTTGCACAATGGGTTGATAACAGAGATGACTATGGCATCCGGCCGCATCCAAGGCAGGAGGCATGGGATCAACGGGGCAAGCTTCTACCGGATAACTTTGGCAAGCTTCTACCGGATAACTTTCCTTCGAGAAGCAATCGGGACCATATGCAGTCGTTTCGGGCTCCCGACACAAGAGTTCGATTTTCTCGTCGTCGTCGTCGTCGTGGCATTTTTGTTTACATTTTAGTTTGTTGGTTTTTCTACACAGATACACCCTGTATTTAGGCTTGGTTTCTTCGTGACACTTCGCTTTGCATTTGCATTGATCCTTGACTCTGCATTTCTCCGACCAGCATTTGACTTCTTGCATCTGTCTCTGTCTCGGTCGGGGTCTTTCTTTAGTTACTAGCATTGCTAAGCGTCTGCATTCGGCTTCCTGCATGTGTTGGTGTTGAGCTTCCAGGCTCCTTAAGGCTTTGGCTTCTAGCAGATCGATGTATTTGTCTTTGATATCCTGAAGGTATTTGTCTCGGTTTAGTTGTCTCTTTACATCTGTGTTACAGGGTGGCTGTGGCCGTTTCAGAGGTCCTATTGGTGCTGATGGTCCCCTTAGTATTGGTACTGGTACTGATACTAAAGGTGGTTGTGGTCTTTGCAGTGGTTCTAGTGATACTCTTGGTTGCGGTGGTGGATCTAGACATACTCTTTGATCTAGTGATACTCTTGGTTGCGGTGGTTCTAGTGATACTCTTGGATTTAGACATACTTGTTGCGGTTGTTCTGGTGGTACTCTTGATTTTAGGACTACTCCTGGTTCTGATAATGCTCTTGGTTCCGGCGGCTGTCCATGTCTTAGCTCTGTGTTTGTCAATGGACAGCCACGGCAAGCCATCTTTAACTGATCGGATGCGATTATAGAATTGACAATCCACAGTCACATGACATTATTATTTATCAGCTGACTGTTGCAGTGAAGTTTCTTAGTCGTACACACCGTAGCCGTGGCGCAGTGAATTTATTAATTATGTATGTGTATAATCAGATTGTCAATGGTTAATGTTCAATTGCCAGAAATCATCCATCTTGTCACGCTTTACAAAAACGAAATAAATAAAAACTGACAAATTTTATAGGGACTTTGACCAACTTTGTGATGAAAGCAAATTTATTAATCAATAAAAAAAACTCAGGAATAACAGTTGCTCATGAAAACCCCCGAGAAAAACTTGATATTCGACTTTACTTCAGCGGTCGTGTCGTGTGGAATTTACTTTTTCCTAACGGTTTTGCTTGTGGCACGGGTTAAACGATTGCAATGTCGTACGGAGATCTTACTTGCGGAGCTCCATCCTCCTCTAGTGACATGTTTAAAGTCAAAATAGTGACATTTATCTCACTTTACTGACTTTAATTCCAATACTGACATTGAATAAAGCCTAGAAGCATCAATTTCGATTTGCAAATGCCATCGATGAACCATACCATCTATCACAGATGAGTGGCATGTGTATACGAGTACCGTAGTTCTTGAAGTACCATACCGTCAAAAATTTCATGGCTGTTGCACTATGAATATTACCAAATTTTATCTTCTTTATCAGCTACCGTGTTGATTTTCTGACTTTTATTTTATTACAATTGCTAGTAGACGTTTTTAGTGAAAGTGCTACCTGGTGATAACTTCTGAAAACAGTAACTACCCCCCACTTTATAGTGACATGTTCGCCAAAGTGAGAGAAAACTCTGCATTGAGTGACGTCCCACTTTCGGTTCAGGGTCTGAAAGACAGCAACAACAGTTTTCTTCTTCCTACTTTGAAAAAAGAAATCGCTGTCCTTTCCAGTAATTCTACGACTTTCCCAGCAATACCGTATTTATAAAAGAACTACAACTCAAAAAAAAATTCTAAAATCGATCAAAACTTTATTTATAAACTAAAAAACCACAATGTTAATTGCAACTTCTTTACATTTATCATTTCCAATTTTTTAAACAAACAGTACGGTATCAACCAACTAACACCTAACCCTTGATAAATTCATCCAAAACACATGGTAGACTTTAGTTAACGTTTTCGGACAACTAACGCACGGGTACCATTTATACTCCGCAAGATGCAACTCAAACAACTTCCCGTTCGTCGTCAGCACAAAACAAGATCCACCATACGTGAAAGAATCCTCAATCTCATCAGGCGGCGTCCCGCTCGCCCTCACAATATACCATTCTTCCTTCCTATTATCCAACACCGCAATACGATCGGGCCTAAAATTCCTAAACGCAAGCACATTCTCCTCAAAATACGTCGCGGTCATCGGCAAATCCCTAAAACACTCCGGCAACTGCGGCAACTCTTTCCAATGACCTCCACCATTCGGTTTTATAGTAAACCACTCGCAATGTGGCGTGTGTCCACCAATAACGAAGATAGATCCATCGACAGTGACCATCCCTGGTTTGTGTCGACCGAATTTCAAGGGCGGCATGATGCGCCACGTGTTTTGAAGTACATTGTACGAATCAAACGCCGTCACGGGGCAGTTGTACCGGTTGAGTCCGCCGACAATGTAAATTATGTGGTCCCAGATGCCGACACCGGCGGCGCAGCGGGGGACGCGAAGTGACGGTCCGGCGAAAAGTTCCTCGGTGCGGATGTTGTATACGAAGAGACTGTCGCTTTTGATCACTTCCGTGGCTTCGCCGATCTCTCCGCCGATGAAGTAAATACATTGGTCGTAGACGGTGACGCATCGTTTCGGTATTGCCGATGTCGGGATTTCTTGACCTAGTGACCAGACGCCGCGGTCGTTGAGGAAGAAATGGAAGACGAATTTATTGTCTTCTCCTCTGCCTGCGGCCACTGCGACGATGTTGAGATCTTCTTGTATTGCCACTTGGACTGTCAGTGGTTCGCGAGTTTGTGGGGATAGGTTGTTGTTTTGTGATCTGAATTTTGGAGGAAGGTGTGGCATGTATAAAGTTGTGGCACTGGGATATAAAGGTGTAAAAGATGCATTACAGCTGCTTGGTTTACACCTTTTTTTATTTTTATGAGACACTCACAGAAGTAAGGGTGTACGTAGATTAAGTGTAAAAGCACACTTTACACCTGTTTGGCATTTACTGTAGGTGTAAAAGTCTACATCTAAATTAGTGATGTACACTTTGACAAAATTTACATCCATGACAGTGGTAAAATAGGCGTGAAATAGGTGTAGAAATTGTCTAACACCTTTTTTGCAAAAGGTATAAATAGATCTGGTACTCCACTAACATCTTGTCACCCATTTAAAGGAGTCATAGCTTTAAATTGGTGTAAACATACACCTTTAGAAAATATATCTTACATCCTCAAGCAGTCGTACAGTACACATCATAAAGAATGGCCACTGGTTTGCTTGATGTAATTGCATCACAAATTCACTCTTTTACTTCTATGTGTGCATTTAAATTTGTTTTTGTTTACCTTAACGATGGTAAATAATCTCCAACTCCGGTAGTGCACAATACCAATTTTGGAATTTGACAATCATTTATAATTGGCCATTTCGCTTTTTCCCTTTTATCGATTTTTCTGATTATGGGTTGTTGCATGGATGAGCAACAACTGCCATGTTTTGGTGTTGCTGACTGAAATGTATTTCGTCATTACGTGTTATTGAGTAATTTTAAGTTATATATCTATATTTATGGCTCACCTGCATGATTTGGTATTAGAAATTTTTCTGTAAAACGCTTGAAACTGGTAATTCTTTTTAGTATAGTGCAGTTAATTGTTTTACTATTTTTTATTTGATTAACTTAGTTCACTGTAAAATTTATCATCATATCGAAAAATAACCCTTGTTTGTTGCCATAGTAATTATTTTTTGACACCAGGGTGAAAGAAGTCTACGCAGCTGTAACATTTGGAAATAAACACGTATGACTGAAGTCATTGCATCAATTAAACCGAAACAAATTTTTGTATTCTGAATTGTATTACTTTCTACCAAGTGGGCGTTCCCGCCATACTGCAATGGTTTCATGATACCAGACTCTTAAATGCCAATGAAGGCAAGTCTCATACTTCAGGGTGTTTATTTACTTCTGCAGCAACTAATCCAACGCATTGGATAAGTTATCTCTTTACCCATAATGCACTCGTGAATCTTCATCTGCGTTTCTTTTTACGAACTAGGTTGGGCACATTAATTCTATCACTTAAAACTTTTAATTTACGTGATAAATTTTCATTTGCAAATGGCTGCTGACATTGTTGTTGTTTGCTTTTTACCTTGAGATACGGTACGGTAAGTATAGATTTCTCATTTTGTTCTATCTCTCTCTTTCTCTCCTGATTCTAGGGAGAGATTAAATAAATGATAACAATAAGTCTTTTTTAGCTTGATAAAGGCTTTGTTTTTATGGTGTTATTAAAATAATAA